>CM076577.1:359792669-359810222 GCA_034641835.2 Pinus albicaulis
TTTATTGCTAAATTTTACTGCTGAATTTTACTACTAGAATTTTACAACCCGTTTTTCCCAGATTTCAAGAAACCTAAGATATGATAGTAATTTTACAAATAGTAATTAAGGTGTTGCATGTATTTAATAGTTGTGGTTTTGGTAATTGTTGATGCATGCAAACGTAAAAAGTAGTTTTACTTCTGTTTATGCATGTGCAAGAAAATCTCATCTTTAACGAATAACTAATAAAAATTGAACACTGGAGATAGGAGGATTTTGACTCTCTCACATTATATGAGAAAGGTCATAATATTATGGGTTTTGGTAATTTTGATATTAGAGTTTACTCTCAATAGTGGTTGTAGGTAAGAATCATGACTTTTGCAAAAGATGGAAAGATAGTTTTTTAAACTAACCTCTTTTGCAGCGATCAAAGATGGATTATAGCTAATATCATTGCGGACAATGAAGTCAATATACATAATTATTATTACATATCTTCATTCTGGGATCAAGATTTGAAGATCTCTATAAAATCAATGGAAGAACTATCCATGCAATGATTCATGATAAGTAATCATCAATATAAACTGCGGCACTGAAAGGTCACTCATCTTCACTCTAAAGCATTACCTCATGTGAGAAAGATGGTTCCTAAAATGCATGAGATTAGAGTGGACCATGATGGACTTTGCCAAGTGGTGTTCAAGAAGATGCATTCCTTCTGCCAATGAGATATGATTAATGGACGGCAGTAAGTTATAGAGGCCGGTTCAAGAGGGAGCTAACAGCTTCCTTCAATCCCCATTAAAAAATAAGTATTTTCAAGTCTTATGTTGTTTCTTTGTGTCACTGCTCTTGTTTAGATTTATCTTTATATATCATTGGTTATTCTTCCTGTATGAGTATTTGAATGATTCTTTCACTAACTTCTTGATGAGGATGCGATCAAGAAAAGCAGATCCTGAAGATCATTAGGGTGCAGAATAGTGCAGCAAGAGTAAACTCCAAGAGTAAGTTGGTGCAAGGATAATGAAGGAGCCACTCTCACATCTGGAAAAGAAAAGAAATATCTATCTCATCACCAGTCCTTTGTATCAAGATTGAGGAAGATAACGAGCCATCCCATGACTTGAGTGGACATGAAGTGGACAAGAGCTCAAGACTTCTACAAGGAAGTTGCAATCAAGAAAGAGACCATCATACCATATGACCCAGAACAAAATGGGCACTTAAGGATCTTTGACTGCTCTGTCTACTCTCATTTTCCAAAGGAAAAGAGTACCAAGTTGCAAGCTTCAGGTAAGGAAGGTATGATTGTTGGTTATTGGGAAAATTCTAAAGCTTACAAAATATATGTGCCTGGTAAAAGAACTATAGAGTTTAGCAGAGATACAACATTTGATGAAGATGCAGCTCTTTGGAAATCCATAGACACACCTCCTGCTAATGTTGAAAGACAAGATGATGCCTTGAATGCACAAGAAGATCACGAGCCTAAAATTGATCTTGTTGATGAACCCATGGAGCCCATGGATCCTTTGGATACTCCTCCATGTGATCCTCCTGCTAGAAGGAGACCTTTATGGCTTCGTGACACCCTTCAAGATGTTGATAAACATGTTACTACCAAAGGAACCTTCAATTAAAGCAAGAAACCATGTCGGTTCCAAGGATATGTTGTAGCCATGAGCAACATTATTCAAGTTGAACCATGCACTTTTGAAGAAGTTGTGAAGGCTCAGGTGTGGAAAGATGCAATGGTTGAAGAATATGAGTCATTATTCATAATGATGTATGGGAAGTGGTTCCAAGACACTGAGATAAATCTGGGAAAAAATTTGCCCTAGTTTTCTATCTTTTTCTTCTTCAAAGGGGTTAGAGTTTCAGAGAACATCCAGGGATTGAGCACAACTTGAAACATTTATAATGAACAGACAATGATATAATTGACAATTCTCACAATACAAATTTAATAACCCTTCTTCCCGCAATATCCAGATTTGCAAGTAGAAATAATGATTTTCAATCCAGTTCAATATGCAATACTAAACCAACAAATTCTTAGGACTTTATTCTGGCAATGGATAATTCAAGAGGAATTTAACACACATACTAGACTTAATATTGCTAGTCGGCCCTGAACTCCTACAGTAATTCGAATGTCTATTTAACAAATAAAGGGAGTTCTTGAACTTTCGAAATACACAGATGAACTCATAGTTGTAGACCCAAGAGTCGATCTAAAGAAACCATGTCGTCAGCTTAGTGATATATGTAGATCCGAAGCTCCCAACTACCGGCTATTCTTCCAGGATACAGTTGCTTAACTCATGAGATTTCTCGAATGACAGAGGTGAAGAATTCGTTGTAGGTTTGATCTGTAATGTATTCCACTTGGTCCCTACAAATTCGAGTGCCCTTCTTGCCTGGGTTACGATACTTCATAAGATGGTGATTGAAGGGTGTTGATTGTTTCAGGATCCTCGCTGCCCTATCTAGAGTCCAATAAGACAGGGAGGATCTCACTGTCGATCCAAAAACCAAGGCATTAATACAAAATTCTCGTAAAACTGCAACACAGGAAACTCGCTATCACAGAATGTCGCCTCAAGTGATGAGCTCATTGTCACAAGGGGGGGGGGAGGGGGGCAAGTAAACGCACTACCTCAGGAGATGAGCTTGTTGTCACAGAGGGAGACCCAAGTAAACTCGTTGCCTCAGGATATGAACACGCTACCACAAAATGAGGTTCAATTGACTCGTTGTCACAGAAACAATACCCAGAATGGCTTGCTGACTCAAGAAACAGTGCCCAGAAACCTTGCTACCACAGGAAATCATGCCCAGAACAATTCGTCTTTTCTTCAAGGAATCATGTGCCAGAATAGAGAGGAAAAAGAGTCAACTAGGGCGGAATCTTTCACCGTTGAAATTGACAAAATAAGGGGTCTTTAAAACCCTTAGATCCCAAGCTCAAAAACAAATTAAATGATCCACTTTGATGCTCCAAAATGAATCCAAGCCTCCTTTATTTATAGACTTCCTTAAGGGGTTTCACTTTCTTAAGTGGTTGAGTGTGTCTTACTCAAGGCCCAGATTTGGGTTTTTTCCACCCACTTTACCCAACACCCGCCCATAATGGACATTTTGGGGTTTTATCCCCTTTTTGAAAGACTATAACCTACGGGGACAAATAGGCTACTAAATCCATCGGTCCTCAATTCGTTGAGGACATCACAATTGATGGCAGTATTGAAAAATATAAAGCTATATTTATGGCTAGAGGATTCTCTCGGAAAGAGGGAATAAACTATGATAAAATCATTGCACCTGTTGCCCATTATACAACCATATGATCTATTGTGGCTCTAGCTGCTAACCAAGGATGGTCCCTTCACCAAATGGATGTGAAGACTATTTTTCTACATGGCTTCCTCAAGGAAGAAATATTTGTGGAGCAACCACAAGGCTTTGAAGTACATGACTTGAAAACTCATGTGTGTAGATTGAAGAAAGACCTCTATGGTTTGAAGCAAGCTCCAAGAGCTTGGTATGCCCACATTGATAACTTCTTGATGAAGCTTGGTTTTAATAGAAGTAATGTTGATCCAAATCTTTACTTCAAGACAGTCCAAGGTATGCCTTTGATTTTGGTATTATATGTTGATTATTTATTTCTGACAAGTGGTGAACCTCTTATCCTCTAGTGTAAGAGGGACTTAGCTTCTGAATTTGAAATGAAACCTAATGAGATTTTCCTTTCTCAAGGAAAATATGTTGTCAAGTTGCTAGAAATATTTGGTATGACAAAATGTAATTCCATGAATACTCCAAGGAGATAAACTTCAAGAAGTTGTGTGGTGACGCTGCAGGTCCTGATTTGGCAAATCCATCTGAGTATCGACAACTGATTAGGGTATTGATGTTCTTAGTGAACACTAGACATATGTTTTGAGGTCAATACTCTGAGCCAATATAGGATTAGGCCATCACATGCACATTGGATTGTTGCAAAGCATGTGTTGAGATACCTGCATGGGACCATCAATCATGGATTGAAATATATTGTTAGAGATGTAAGACTACTTGGGTACTCTGATGTTGATGGGGCTGGTAACTCTACTGACAAAAAAAGCTCATCTAGGTGTTGCTTCAGCTTAGGGTCTGCCTTGATATCTTGGATGAGCAAGAAGCAAAAGTTTGTATCCCTCAACATGACTGAAGTTGAGTACATTACTGCTAGCATATCTAGCTATGACGCAGTATGGGTGAGGAAGCTCTTTGGATAATTGTTTGAGCATGTTCTAGGCAAAACAGTAATTTATTGTGACAATAAGAGTAGGATTCGACTTGCAGAAAATCTCAGGTTGCATGACAAGTGCAAGCATATTGAATTCAAAGATCATTATATCCAGGATATCGTGCAAAGAGGAGCAGTAAGACTCCATCATATAGCTATTGATGACCAGATTGTCGACATTTTTACCACGTCTTTGTCGAAAGGGAAGCTCTTGGTTTTCTGGAGCACGGCTTGGATTAACGGATGCGACCCTTACTAGAGGGTGTAGTCATAGATGATGAGCCTTGGTTGTGCGAGCTCCTTGTCATGTATTGACAAGCGGATCCCCCTGAGCAAAGATGAGACTTGGTTGTGCGAGATCCTTGTCATGTGTTGACAACTGGATCCCCTCGAGCAGAGATGAGACTTGGTTGTGCGAGATCCTTGTCAAGTGGGTTATCCCCCCAAGCAGAGATGTGACTTAGTTGTGCGAGATCCTTGACAAACGGGTTATCCCCCCAAGCAGAGATGACTTGGTTGTGCAAGATCCTCGTCAAGTGGGTTATTCCCCCAAGCAGAGATGACACTTGGTTGTGCAAGATCCTTTTCATGTGTTGACAAGTGGTAATCCCACCTACCATCTAGTCTGGGACTTGTCAAAGTACACCCCAGTATGCATCCTACCCATAAGTTGGGCTTATCAGAATTGCCATCCATCTTGCCAATGGATGAGGAGAGACTTGGGTGCATGGGATCCTGACCTCTGGTAAGTTGGGTCCCCCCCACCCCTGAAGGTCTGTGGATGCAGGTGTGTTAAATTTGGCAACTAGGGCCAACTCCATGTTGCACTGTTCATGTGATGGAGATGATATTTTTGTTGGATTCCTCTTTCGGAGAGGTGCAAGATTGATCTAAGGATCATCTTGTTTGGATGAGCAGAAGTTGGATTTTGAATTTATTTTCCAATGTAGGCTCACAAGCCCCAAAAGTTGTGTCACACACCCACAGTCATGGATATAAAAAGGAGAGACATGATGCTATTTTCATCATTCATTCATCTCACACATCTCTCTCTCATCTGATTGGTTCGTACAACCTTAGAGGCTTCTCTCTCCTCTACACGTGTGAAACAAGAAGCTACAATTTTCAGACAAGTTTAGGGCTTTTCTGAACAGCATTGACTTTGGCTCAACTCCCACATTTTGACTGCAATTTTTAGGGTAGAAATCCAATCTAAAGAGGTCGCAACTGGAGGCACAAAAATCGAGGCAAGACGTTGCCTTTGACCACAGCGTTGACTATTGTTTTGACCGCAAAATTTGACTTATGCGTTGACCAGTTTTGTGGATTGTTTTGAGGTGCATTTGACTTTGACTGAAGGCCGAATTTGACCGAGCTTGATTGGAGGTTGAAGTGTTGGTTTGACCAACGAAGTCTTTGCTGGCTAGGGCATCCTGTTCACTGCTATAAAATACATTTTCTCTCTCTGCTGAATAAGAAGAATTATAAGAATTCTTGTGTTTCTTGTCTTGGCTTGTCTTATGTCAATTTATTTTATGTTCTATCAGCATTTACTTTCAATGGTTATGTGATGCATATCTGAAATTGAATTGGGCTAATAAGAAAGATTGAAGTAAATTGCTCTAAGCATAGAACATACCATGGTTAACTAAAATTAACATGGAATCAGAGCTAAGGTGAAGACAAAGCCCAAGCAAGAGTGAGAAGAGCAATCACCGAAGTTGAATAGACAAGGACAAGGGGCAATGACTTCCTCATTCTTCAAAATTGATGACAAGCTTAATGATATGTCTGATTATTATGCTTGGAAAATATCCTTGGATCTAACATTGGAGGATCAAGATGTTATGGATTATGTGCAGGGAAAGATCACCAAGCCTTCATCTAATGCACCAGTTGCCACTAAAACAAAGTATAAGAAAGGTGAAAACAAAACGAAGAAGATCATGAGGGATTCTATTCATAAGCACTTGGTTGCTTATATCTCCGAGCTGAGAAAATCTAAGGAGATGTATGATAAGTTGGTTAGCATGTTTAGGGAAAGCAATGCTAATCAGATTCTCTTTTTGAAGAACAAGTTGAAGAACATCAAGATGGACAAGGGAGAGTCCATCCAATCTTACTTCATGAGGATCACCGAATTCAAGAATGATCTCTTAGCTATTGGAGAGGCTATAGTTGACCGAGAGCTCACTCTCATTTCTCTTGGAGGACTTCCCCGACCACGGTATGTATTTAATACTACTATTTTCAATAATAATATAATTCCTTATTTTGATGAATCGTTGACAAGATGCACTCAAGAGGAGACAAGGATGATGGAGAGATACCATCCCTCAAATGGGAATGGAAGTGACCCTACTACCTTCACCGCTCATGCAAAGAAGAGGAACAATGTTGGTCCGAGAAATCAAAATCATGGAAGAGCAAGTCCCAAAGGAAGGAAGGGAAGATGTTAAAATTATAACAAGTTTGGTCACTATGCAAGAGAGTGCCCAAATAAAAGGGACTCTCCCTGAGATGATGACTACAACAACAACAACAACAACTTCAGGGGGAATGTTCAAAGGAAAGAGGAAGGCTCCCTTTGATCGAAATAGAAATGGAAATGGTCAATCTTTCAAGAGGTCAAGGAACTCCAGGTATGATGATCCATTGTTGTTGATAATAAGATAAATGAATATATTCTTATATATGCCCTCTCTGCTACATCTCCTTCCGACACCCTGGATAACTGATTGATTGATAGTGATGCCTCAAGGCACTTTACTGGATATAAAGAGGCCCTCTCTGATTTGATTGAAAAGGATACTAATTTGGAAATTATCCTTGGAGACAATAATGCCACCTATCCCGTGAAAGGGACAGGGACTGTGACCCTTAATTTAAATCAAGGTCAAGTCCTTCATTTGCAAGATGTGTTGTACGTACCTGACTTTAAGAAGAATCTAGTGTCTATCTCGGCAATGGAAGACAAAGGATTCAAGGTGGCACTAATCGATGGAAAAGTACGCATTTGGAAGAGGAACTTCAAAGAAGCATTCACTCTCGGTTTCAGGGTTGATACACTCTATCAAGTTGGAGGAAGTTCATTGGGGGCCATGACATGCAACACATCTCTTCAATCTGAGCTATGGCACTAGTGGTTTGCACACCTTCGTTATAAAGCCCTTCCCGAAGCAAGGAAGGTGGTGACAGGTATGCCCGATTTCAAAGATGATCATGAAGGTGTATGTCAGGGTTGTGCCGAAGGAAAGCATACAAGGGGACCATTCCCCTCGAGTGTCACGAAGATATCTAATATTTTACAATTGATTCATTCTGATCTATCTGGAATGTTGCCTATAACATCCTCAGGAGGATGCTTATATTATATCACTTTAATAGATGACTTCTCCCGGAAACTTGGATATACTTTCTGTAGAAATATATAAAGAAAAAAAAAAAAAACATTCAAGTGGTTCTCCACGTTCAAGGCCTTGGTTGAAAATCAAACTAGGAAGAAGATCAAAATTTTGAGGACCGATAATGGAACCGAATTTGAGTCAAATGAATTCAATGACTATTGCAAGGAAGCTGGCATTAAGAGGGAGACCACTACTGTGTATACTCTCGAACAAAATAGTGTTGCTGAAAGGAAGAATAGAACCATTTTGGAAGTTGCAAAGGAGCCATAGAACCTTACTCTCTTACACTCAATAAAGCTCATCACAAAAGATTCCTCTTACACTCTTTTACGCTCTCATTAAAGCATGTCATGAAAGATTCCTCTTACGCACTCTCTAATGCATATGTTACACTCTCCTTAATGGCATTAGTTACAAAGGCATGCGTACCTTCTTAATGGCATGAGTTACATTTCCTAAATGGGCATATGTTACTCTCTCTCTTGGCATGCAAGTTACTCCTCCTTTATGGCATGGGTTCGTTGCTCCTCCTATATATATGTGACTCATTCTTTCTCCCTCGCTACTTGAGCATTGTGAAAGAAGAATTCAAACTTGAGAGAGAGTTGGAGGGAGAGACTTGAAGAAGATTCTACGAGAGAGTTGGAGAGACTTGAAGAAGATTGTGAGAGAGACTTGGAGAGTAAAAGCAAAACTTGGTCAGCCAAGGTTGATTCAGTGTTTTAGTGTTAATTCAATTGAAGGGAAGGTTGATTCAGAGTGTGCATCTGTTGTTGCTACCAGTGATCTTCATGTTACAGCTTGTTCAGATTTTGGGTGAACTTACTCTTTCTCTTGATCTTTCATTGTACTTTGTATCTCTGCTGAACAATTGATTTCTAATAGAAGAAGAATTTGGTTGGGTTTTCCCCTTGTGGGTTTTTCCATAGTCATTGGACCTAAATTCTTTGTGTCTCATTTTGTTCTTCGTTGTCTTCTATTGTGCATTTGATTTATGTTCTATCTACAATTGTTTATTTAATATTACAACATAAAGAAGTTTTGTTATAAGTGATTGTTACAGCATATAACATCAGAATTTCAACAACACATTCACTAGTGGGGTCTTGGCTTTGGGTCCTCTCATAGGACTCTTATTGTGTATGGGTGTAACTTTGGAATTTGGAATTAGAATCTCATCTTTGAGAGAAGGTATGTCCATTTGCATAGGAGCATTTTGATCACCTTGAATTATTTATATTTTGATACTTTGTATCTTTCGTTGCATTTGTTGGGATATTGTGTCATTATTATGGTTGTTTCCTAAAAGGGCCACTACAAGTATTATTAGAGACAAAATGTTGCACCTAGTATTCAAAAACAAGAATTAGAAGACTATAACTACTAAGGAACTTGTATACAATAAGTTTGGTGCAGATTAAAGGAAGTAAATAATACAATATAACAGGGTTGTTAAGAGTCAATATTTCCACCTACAAAGGGAAAAAAAGATGATAATTAACAAATCAAAGGAGGAGTTTAAAAAAACATCAAAAAAGAATTATGTAATGCTAATGTAGAAGTTCATTAATCAGCCGCTAAATTTAAACTCTTGAAATTATCCTTCAAGGAATGACATCAAGGGTGGGTTCTCAATCATCATCCTTAAGGAGAGAAAACTTTGTCAACCTATAAAATGTAGATTAATATTCCCATCTACAAATTTCTTGGTGAGCAGAACCAAAAGAAATGATTGCCAAACTCCATAGTACATTTCTTGCCCTCCATTATATTCAAACCATGGTGTCTAACAAGTCAAAACACATGTTTGACATGTGTCAAACATGTGTCCAACATGTGTCCTAGTATGTCATGTTCCCGACACACGGTATATGAACATGGGACCCAAGGAAGACATGTCCTATTTCTTAGGCTTAGACACATGGAAGATCATAATATTAGACTTCTTAAGGTTAATTGTCCATTGTCTAAGATCACAAAAGATAGATAGGACGTCAATTTGTCTCTAAAGCACTTTGAATGAGGAAGTTGAGAGGATCACGCCGTCTGCAAATAAAAGAAAGCAGATCAAGGCATGGTGTAAAAGACAACAGTCACCATCAAGCATGTGCCCCTTGAGAAGGGACTCCAACTTGTTAATATAGATCCCAAAGAGAGTTGACAAGAGGACAACCTTCCTTGACCCCTGTGATGCGCCTAATGAAGTCCAAGAGGATGTGGAAGATGCTAAGACAACCAAGCAACAACTCATATAGTCTCATGATAGCACCCAAAAGCATCTTCAAAATATTAGTGCTATGTAACCTCTAAAATAGAGTCGAACATATTCCAAAAATCCGCAAAGCAAGCAAAGACTTTCAAAGAGTGATGACAAGCCTTCTCAATAATGGCATAAAAAGTGAAGATGTGGCCAATGGTATAATACCCCTCGTAGAACATTGCCTATCATTTGGCCCTAAGGTTCCTCCTCTCTAGCTCATCAAATAGCCACGTATGAAGTATTATAGTATAGAGCTTAGCAAAGGTGTGTCTAATCACGATGATTGTTGAAAATGCAGCATGAAAATCTAGTTTTGACTTTACCTTGGTCAAACTAGATTAAAATTCGAATTTCAATTTCAACAGAATAATTGGAGGTAGAACTGAGGTGACATGGCTTTTGTCACTCGGTTAACTTAGTAAATTCGAGTTGGAGACACTTGAGTTCATTTCTACATGATTGATTGCTAATTTGTAGCAATCTAATTCACTTAAGTTGAGTTATTGTCAATTAAACTAGTTCCAACTATTGGAGAAACTAGTGGAGGGTCAAGTTATTCAGTGTAACTTTAGTCACACTCAATGGTCATCCAATTAACTGATCAATCAGCCCAAAATAACTGATGCATGCAGAGAATTCGAGTTACCCAGTTGAGATTGGAGTTCAAGGGCAGTGTACTATCAGTTGTAAACTAGTTCAAGTTGTATAGGTGGTGCATGCAATCAGAGAATTGACCTATGGTAATTGTGCAATTCCTTGGTGAGAAATTCATAAAAAAAGGGGAAATTTCTCAAGGGAACAACGCAAGGAAATAGGAGCTTGCAAGCTTAAAATTTTGGCTAAGTATTGGCCAAGGTCAGTTAGTCAGGCAGAGGATAGAAGATACAAGTGCAAATTGATCTCAAGCTTGAGCAGAGCATATTGTATTCATCCAGATTCTTTGATTAATGCAATACAGATAGTAAGGGGTTTTGAGCAGTTGTTTTCCCCTACATAAATCTTTGTGCATGTGAGTTGAATATTGATTCATGTTAATGATTTGTGTTCTCAATCATGAATTTAGTTTGCATATCAGTAGAGTAGTTTCTAGTCCTGTGATTTAGAAAATTTCATGAGAAGTTTAGAATCTACACATTAATTTCTACATGGTATCAGAGCTAGATTCATAGTAAAGAAGAGATTTTGAAGTTGTCAGTGCAGGAGGTTCAAATTTGAAGATTAGTGTTACAGGTTTTCTCCAGGACTGAGAAGATGACTTTCAATGGACTCGGGCTCAAGTATGCTTTGGAACAAACCACAAATTTTGTGGCATGGAAGATCCTCATGGAGGCAGTATTGGATGACAATGGACTGCTAGAATACATCACGACAAATGTAACAAAACCCCCAACATTTGAAGCCCAAGATCTTGCTCAGTTGAAGAAGGATGTGGCTAAAGCGAGGAGAATCATATTGGAGGGAGTTCGAGACCATATTATCTTAAATCTCCACAGGAAAAAGACTTTGTTCGCGACGTGGAAAACACTAACAGAGTTGTTTGAGAACAATAGTGACCGCAGGAAGCTAACACTCAAAGACAAGCTTCGTAGCATCAAGATGCAAAAGAATGACACAATTCCAGTACCTGAGCATGTTTACACAGTGTCGTGATGAAGTTGGCAGGGTCGATGTTATTGTCCCTGAAGAAGACTTGGTAGCTCTAGCCCTCTTGAGGGCCTTCCCAAGCTGGCATAGTTATCAAGATTCGGTAAATGGTAGAGAAAAACTACCACAATGAGAGTGGTTATGGTTTGATCCAGTGCAAGAAGAAATAAGGCAGAGCAACAGAGATGAGACTTCATCCAAGGTCGAGGATGAGGAGAATTGTGCCTTGGCTGTAAAGAAAAAGAAATGGAAAGGGAAGAAATCTCAATCCAAAGCCAAATCTGGTCAAGGGGGCAAGAAGAAGAACTTGTCCAAAATCAAGTGCTTTCACTGTCATGAATTCGGGCATTATGCCACGAAATGCCAACACAAGAATACAAGCAAGAAGACCTCAAGAGGAGCGGCACGTGAAGCTCTAGCTTCACAATTCGAGCTTGATTTTACCCTCATTGCATGCATGGCAAGCATAGTGATGGGTAGTGTTTGTTACTTCGACAACGGTGCCTCGTTCCATATGACAAGGAACAAAGATTTTTTCAAGAACTTGAGAAAGACCTCCAGATGCACATCGAGATGGGAGATGATGGAAGGTACAGCGCGACCAGGATCGGCACCGTCACCTTTCAAAGGGAGTCGGGCTCCCCTCTCAAGCTCAAAGATGTGATGCTTGTACCGAGTCTAAAGAAGAATTTGGTTTTCGTCGCCGTGTTGGAAGATCGTGGCTACAATGTGATATTCAGCAAAGAAAAGGCATTCTTGAGACACATCGCCATGGGACAAGTGAAGCAGATCGGGGTTCGAGTGAAGAACCTCTACAGGTTGGATGTGGAAGACTATGCTGCTTTGAGCACAAAGGCGGAGAAGGTGCAGTGCCAAGATGTCGGCGAACTATGGCATAAAAGACTTTGCCATTTGCATCATGGAGCTTTGAAGATCATGCATCAGATCACCACAGCCTCCCCAACGGAGCATTAGAGCAGCAAAATACATGCAAAGGGTGTACCTTGGGGAAGTACACAAAATCCACCTTCAATGATCGAGATAGCAGGGCGCATGCAATCCTTGAAAGGATCCACTCTAATGTCTATGGACATTTCTCAACAACGTCCACTACCATGCACAGGTATTATGTTATATTTGTAGAAAGACTAGACATTCTCCAAGTTTGTTGAATTTCAAGCACTTGTTGAGAAAAAACCTGGCATGAAAGTGAAGGCTCTTAGGAGTGATAACGGTGGTGAATATGTGTCAAATGAGTTTAAAATTTTCTATGCAAAGGAAGGCATTCAACGGGAGTTGATAGCACCCCATAACCCACAACAAAATGAGGTGTCTGAGAGGAAGAATAGAAATATTGTGGGAGTAGCATGGGCGATGTTGCATGACCAGGGCCTACCTCTACACTTGTGGGTCGAAGCATGGAACACGGTGGTCTATTTGTATAACAGGAGTCCTCATCAGATTCTTGGGATAAGTACACCAGAAGAAGTTTTTCATGGAAGAAACCAGATGTGTCACACTTCAGGATCTTTGGAGCATCAGTATATTTCCATGTCTCCAAGGAAGCAAGGAAAAAGCTAGAGCCAACAACAGAGTTGGGCATATTTGTGGGGTACACTGATACACCTCACAACTATCAGGTGTACCTGCCATCTCTCAGGATGACAGTTGTTCATAGACATGTGAGGTTCGATGAGGAAAAGGCAATGAAGTGTTCTCTTGAGAGGGAGCTTCAGTTACATGCAAATCAAGAGCTTTTGACTCCAAAGGAAGAACCTCAAGAAGATGTGGAGCAGACACAAGTAGAGGGGCAGAGAGTGGAGACAGCCACTCAAGCAGAGACATCCAGGGAAGGATGGAAGCGGACCAGGGAAGTTGACAGATTATTGCAGAATGCTAGAGAGAATGTGGGAGCACCCACATCACAGCATAGGCAGAGGAGGTCACCGGATCAGTACATTGGCTACATGGCTCTGATGACTGAGCTAGTAGAGACAGAACCAGCCTCATTCGAGGAAGCAGTAGAGAATTCTGTATGGGTTGATGCTATGGTAGAGGAATATGATTCTATTATCAGAAACAGTGTTTGGGAAGTGGTCCCAAGACTAGCAGAAAAATTAGTGGTAGGTTCGAGATGGCTTTACAAGGTAAAGCATGGAGCAGACGGATGCATCGAGAAGCACAAGGCCATGTTCGTAGAGCAAGGGGTACTCTCAAGTTGAAGGGATTGATTATGAGGACACCTTTGCTCCTGTAGCAAGGTACTCTTCCATCAGATCAATTCTTGCTTCGGTTGCACAGATGGGGTGGAAGATCCACTGGATGGATGTGAAGACAACATTCCTTAATGGAGTTATTAAGGAGGAAGCGTACATTGAACAGCCTGAAGGTTTTGAGACCTTCGACAGAGAGTCACATGTGTGTTGACTCAAGCGAGAGTTGTATGGGCTGAAATAAGCACCTCGTGCTTGGTACACCAAGATCGATAGCTACCTCACAGGTGAAGCAGACGCAAATTTTTACCAAAATCTGGTACAAGGTAAATTGTCGATTATAGTCTTATATGTTGATAACTTGATTTTGACCGGTGATGAACAGCTTATCAAGTCTTGCAAGGAGGACCTTGCAAGAGAGTTCGAAATGAAGGAAACGAGGCTCATGCATTATTTCCTCGGTTTGGAAGTATGGCAGAGAGAAGAAGAATTCCTGTCTCTCAGGGCAAGTATGTCAACGAGATACTTTAGAAGTTCCGCAAACGCATGGAGACTCCTCTAGCGACCAACTGGCAGAAAGAGGATGCCACTTCAAGTGAGGAAGTGGATGCTACCGTGTACATGCAATTGGTGGGTTCACTCATGTATTTGGTGAACTTATGGCCAGAAAGGTGTTATGCAGTCAACCAGTTGAGCCAAGCCATGGTTCGACTGACCAAATTATTTTGGAGGGTTGCTAAACATGTACTACGGTACCTCAGAGGCACCACTCAGTTTGGACTTTGGTACAGACAGACAGAGGGAGTGAAGTTGCAAGGCTTCACAGATGCAGATTGGGCAGGGAGTCCATCAGACCGAAAGAGCACATCAGGGAGGATTTTCAGCGTTGGGTCAGCAGCAGTTTCTTAATACAGCAGGAACCAGAGACTTGTTGCACTCAACTCAACAGAAGCAGAGTACATGGCTGCCAGTCAAGCAACTTGTGAAGCTATCTGGATGAGAAAGATTCTTGTTGGGTTATTTGGTCAGATGATGGATCCTACTGTGATTTACTATGACAATCAAAGTGGTATCAAACTCTCTGAGAATCCAGTTTTTCACGATCGATCCAAGCACATATATATCTGGTATCACCATCTATGAGATCGTGTGCAAAGGCGAATCATGTTGTTGCAATACATTCCCACAGAGGAACAAGATGCAGACATTTTGACAAAAGTTTTATCAAAAGGTAAATTTGAGTTCCATAGAAGCAGGATTGGGGTATCTGATAATCCCTTTTTTGTTAAGAAGGAGCACTGAAAATGCAGCAAGAAAATCTAGCTTTAACTTTGGCTTGGTCAACCTAGATTAAAATTCGAATTTCAATTTCAACAGAATACTTGGAGGTAGTTAACTGAGGTGACATGGCTTTTGTCACTCAGTTAACTCAGTATATTCAAGTTGGAGACACTTGAGTTCAGTTCTACATGATTGATTGCTAATTTGTAGCAATCTAATTCAGTTAAGTTGAGTTATTGTCAGTTAAACTAGTTCCAACTGTCGGAGAAACTAGTGGAGGGTCAAGTTGTGCAGTGCAACTTAAGTCACACTCAGTGGTCATCTAATTAACTGATTGTTAAAATTGGACAACTAGGTCCAAACTCCGGGTTGTGCTCCTCAGATAACAATCCCAATATTTTTATTGGACTACTCTTTCAGAGAAGTGTAAGATTGATCTAAAGATCATCAGCAGAACATGGACTTTGAATTTATTCCACTTATGTGCTAGGTCGGCCTGGAATATAATATAGACTTAAATGTCTTAAAGAGCATGTCACACACCCCCAAAGATGCCTATATAATGGAGAGACTTGGAGTTCATTATACACACATTGTGTGGAGGATTTTCTTCTCTCTTGATGGCGATGGAACTGCATTCTTGGTGATGCGTATTTATGGAGTGTTCTTTGTTGGGTTGTTCTGGGGTTATGTGTGACACGCTTGGCTGAATGAACTATTGGAGACTTTACTGGTAGAAGCATCCTGCTGATCGTCGTAACGCCACTATTCATTATCTCTGTTTTGGCTTGTCTTCCATCGATCTATTAATATGTTCTATCTGCTTCAGTATTATGTGCCCTAATCTAAAATGGCATAGAACATGTTTAAATTAACACTGATCAATCGGCCCAAAATAACTTATGCATGCAAAGAATTCGAGTTACTAATTGAGCTTGGAGTTCAAGGGTGGTCTACCATAAATTGCAAACTAGTTCAAGTTATACAAGTGGTGCATGCAGTCAGAGAATTTACATATGGTAATTGCACAATTCCTTGGTGAGAAATTCCTAAAAAATAGGGGCAATTTCCCAAGTGAACAACGCAAGGAAATAGGAGCTTGGAGGCTCAAAACTTTGGCTAAGTATTGGCCAAGGTCAGTCACTTAGGAAGAGGATAGAAGATAGACATGCAGGTTGAGCAGAGCATATTCTATTCATCCAGATTCTTTGATTAATGAAATATAGATAGTAAGGGATTTTGAGCAGTTGTTTTGCCCTAGATAAATCTCTGTGTATGTGTGTTGAATCTTGATGCATGTTAATGATTTGTGTTCTCGATCCTAAATTTACTTCCACAGAATAGTAGAGTAGCTTCTATTCTTGTTATTTAGAAAATTTCATGAGCAGTTTAGGATCTACACATTAATTTCTACAATGACCATATAATTTTTAGTGTCTAAAGTAACCCTCTAGTTGAAAAAGCAATAGAGACTATAATGTAAACACGACAGAAAAAAAAATAAAAAACTCACACACAAAAATATTAAACAAATTGACAATGTAAGACTCCAAAGAGTGAATATCATGTTTAAGGAACTGAACATAAAGGCCTTCCTTGTCAATGGCCTTGTTAGTGCTCATGATCATGACAAATCTCTTTATGTCACCAAGAGAAAATGTATAGAAAGAGGGGGCGAGAGGCAATGTGGACGGGAAGCTGCCTCGGTAAATCATAGAGGGGCAAGTGGTATGTGAGAACATAGAATGATGATCTATGTCAAGTGGGAAAGCAGTCTGTCTAGGAAACCAGGTGCACCAAAAGTCCTTTAATGAATGGTAGCAGACTTCAAGAAACTCATGTCTCCCTATGGCAAGAAAATCGCACTTCTTGCAACAGAGAAGGCACTTGTAGTATCTTTGAATGTATGGTGGGGGGTTTGAGAGGGTGAAATGGATGAAATGGGTTTGAGTTTGCACTCTTCATCGTACCATGGATTCATTGGGGAGAGAGAAAGTGCGGCAATATGGGTAAGTTCTTGGATGGTGCGGAGATCAAAGTCAAGAGCAGCCTCTCAAATGGTCTTTGAAGGAAACACTTACTCCGCCTCAGTCAGTTTAGAGGCTTTGAGGAAAATCTGTTATACAACTAGTCTATGAGAGAATAAATCCCTGGCTAAGTGCAGCAACCATACTGCCTTGAAGACTTAGGCCCATCTTGGCACCCACACCTACTCAGGAAAATTCATCTTATGTATTGTCTGAGCCAAGAATAAAAGGGTGTCTGTTTCAAGCACTTATAATTTTCAGATTTCTGATTTTAATCTAGAATTTCATACATATGCTTTTGGCCATCCTTTTTCCAATTTCAATCCTACTCCAGTTAGCAGGTTCTTATTTCAAATCCATAACAGTGCACTTATAGCCAATTTGTAACAGTTTGGATCCATAATACAATCTTTTATTTTTGCTGTATGCAATTTTT
>CM076577.1:359810322-359992051 GCA_034641835.2 Pinus albicaulis
TGTTAGGTCCCAATATTACTAGTATAGTCCCTTATTGTTGTTAGTGTAACCCCCTTATTGTTATTATTGTACCCTTGTAACCCCCATTTTGTTATTATTGTGCCCTTAAATTATTATTGTTAGGTTGGCTAGGATTACATTGTGGCCCACTAGGATTACATTATGGCCACATGGACTCCTATATAGAGAAAGGAGGGTTTGTAAATTGTATCATCAAGGGTATTCATTTATGTAATGTATTGGAGGTTTCCCCGTCGAAGTGTCTTATTTCTAAGGCATTGATATCTCTTTCTTCTATTTTGGTAGTTACACAACATTTGGTATCGAGCTTTGGATTCTAGGGTTTCGCTACTCCAAACGAGGTCATCGTGGAATTTTATTTATAAATTTTTTTCTACGAAGTTTCAAGAAGTTGAATTTTTGAGGTGCGAAGCTGAAATTTACAAGGAACATTGTCAAAAAATTTTAGATCTTCAGTTTCTCAACATTTTGGGAGATATGATGTTTATTGAAGTTAGGTCTCGTTTAGGGCTCCTAAACAAGTCATCGTGGCATTTGCGCTATAACTTATTTTCTACAAAGTTTCAGAAGCTGAAATTTTTAGGGTGCAAAGCTGAAATCCTAAGGAAAATCGTCAAAAAAATTTAGATATTGGTTCACAACATTTTCGGAGATATGATTTGTGGAAGGTAGTGCTTTTTCAAGCTCCCGAATTTCATCTCAAAGAGGTGATCGTGGGAAAATCTTCATAACTCTCTCTCTGAGCATCGGATTGGAGTGCCGTAAAAAGTGGTTGCAAGTACACTGACTTTAGTGTCTTGGATATCAATTTTAGATCTGAAGGACGAAAAAATGAAATGTGGAAAGTCGTACAAGTTCGCTCTACAGAACCAGTCCATAATTAGGTCATTGTGGGAGATTGGACACTACTTTGTCTTGGAGAATCCAAATTAGGTCAGACCTGTGGCATTCAAAAGATAATTCAGAGGGCTACGTTGGTACCAAAATTAAAATATTGAAATGCTGCAATCACAAAGATAATTCAATTTCAATATAGAGCTCCTCAAAAGCAAGTAAAAGGTGTGTATTTTTTTCCGAATTGCATAAGTCTTGTTTGAAGAATCAAGTTGAATTGATTCCAAGGGCATATTGTAGAATAGATATCAGTATTAGATTCTAAAATGGCCCCTAAAAAGAATTCAACACCCATTAAGCCTTTAGAAAGTTCTACTATGACTCATGAAGACGAAGAATGGCAACATGACATATCAAAATTACAAGAGCAAGTGCAACAAATTTCTCTCTCGCAAAGAGCAACAAAAAATGACATGGAAGTTTTGAAGAAAGGCATGGAAGCTAAGATGAATGGCATGGAAGCTAGCATGGAAGCTAAGATGAAAGACAACATGGAAGACATGAATAATGATCTAAAAGCAGACATGGAAGGTTTGATGACAAGGTTAATACAAGAAATGATTCCTAATGGGGGAAATATAGGAGATGAAACTCATGATGAGAACAAAATAAATATTAATCGTGATTTCATAAACTCTAATGTTGGATTGAAGAACCATCATATTCCAAAGATGGATATGAAGTTTGATGGAGAAGGATCTGTAAATGTAACATGATGCAGATGGAGCAAATATTTTGATCTCTATAACATACAAAACACACAAAAGGTACTTGCGTTACAACTTTACATTTAGAACAAAATACATTTTGTATGGTATTGATGGCTTTGCTCTGTAAAAAATTGTCACTTGGTCAATTTTACGGGAGAAAGTAATACTTTATTATGAAAGTCGAAGAAAAAACA
This sequence comes from Pinus albicaulis, assembly GCA_034641835.2. NCBI lineage: Eukaryota > Viridiplantae > Streptophyta > Pinopsida > Pinales > Pinaceae > Pinus > Pinus albicaulis. The sequence continues at coordinate 359,812,142 of CM076577.1, forward strand.
TTCTTTGTGATTGATAAGTCTCAAACAAAAGGGTTTAGTGGGGGAGCACATTGAGGACTTCCAAAAATTGAGTATAAGGGTAACTAATATTTCAGAGGAACACAGGATTGATCTCTTCATAGGTACTTTAAAAGATAACATCCAACATGAAGTTTGCATTTTGGAACCTGATTCATTGGAGAAGGCATTCAGGTTGGCAAGAAAGATTGAATGTAAAATTATGGTGACAAGGAAGCCTACCACTCAATTCTATAAAGAGGGAAGTGTTGCTACTCCTGAATTTCCACAACCTACAAGTTTGACACACAATAATTAGAAGAAAAAAGGAGAAACACTACGGTTGATAGCAAATACACTAAAAGGTCATAAATGAATGTGGCGAGAAGAAATTATTTTACATATATTGTGAAGAGAAGGAAGAAAATGAACAAGAAAATTTAAAAGAAGAGGATTTACACCAGGAACCAACCCTAGAGAAAGAGGAAATGAGTATGACCATATCCTATAATGCATTGGAAGGAATTACCACTCCTCAAATTCTCAAGATAAAATGACATATCAAGAAGAAAAATGTAATAGTGTTGATTGATTCGGGTAGTATCGATAATTGTATTCATTGTAAGGTAGCCAAGGTATTGAATTGCTTCCTATACTCACCACCAAAGTGTCAAGTAATGGTTGAAAATGGAGGAACTATAAATTTCTCTTAAAAGTGTCATAATATCAAGCTGTATGGAAATTATACATACATTCACTAGTCCAATGCTTTCCATTCCTACGGCGAATCATGATGTTGTACTAGAATTACAATGGTTACAATCTTTGAGGACGGTAGCTTTTAATTTTCAAGAACTTTTTGGGAAACTTTTGTCGAGAAGGATGGGAAGTCGAATTACGGGGTATTGCGGGGAAGCGGAAAAATTAATAGCTCTAATGTCTTTGAAAAAATCTTCTAAATAAAGAACAACGAGGTGTAATTGCACAATTATGCTCATAGAAGTTAACATCAAAATAATTTATTTCTCCAGATCTCCAAAAAGCCCTGGACAATCATTCCAAGGTGTTTGAAACTCCCAAAGGACTCCCATCTATTCATGATCATGATCATGATATTCATTTGATTCCAGGAAGTGTTCCTCCAAACATCAGGCCTTACAGATATCCTTATGTCCAAAAGAGACAAATTGAACGTATGATTGCGGAAATGTTAGAGGCTGGTATAATTCAACCTAGTCAAAGTTATTTCTCTGCTCCAGTAGTATTGGTGCACAAGAAGGATGGATCATGGCACATGTGTCCGGATTATGGGGAGCTCAATAAGCTCACTATTAAAGATAAATTTCTCATTCTTGTGATTGATGAATTATTGAATTAGTTACATGGAACAATTTATTTACCAAGTTGGATCTTCGTTCAGGATATCATCAAATTAGAATGAAGACTGAAGATATTCCAAAAACAACATTTCAAAATCATGAGGGTCATTATGATTTTTTGGTCATGCCTTTTGGCCTTACCAATGCACCTTCTACATTTCAAGGGTTGACAAATTCCATTTTCAAACCCTTAGAAAATTTGTGCTAGTATTTTTTGATGATATACTAATATATAGCAGGTCTTGGAGGGATCATGTTGAACATGTTGACAGGGTGCTCAAACTATTGCTGCAGGAGAAACAGTGCTATGCAAAAACATCCAAATTCTTCTTTTGAGTACAAGAGGTGGAATATACGGGTCATATTGTATCTCACGATGGTGTTAAGGTAGAATTTAACAAAATTAAAGCCATTAAGGAATGGAAAGTCCCCACAACCATAAATAAGTTGCAAGGATTTCTAGAGTTAATAGGGTATTATCGCAAGTTTGTTAAGAATTATGGGAGAATAGCAACACCTCTAACAACATTATTGAATAAAGATGCATTTCCATGGACTCCTGAAGCAACTACGGCCTTTGAACATCTTAAAGAGAAAATGTGCCTAGCACCAGTCTTAGCTATGCCAAACTTCACAAAAACCTTTATTGTGGAATGTGATGCCTCAGGAAATGGAATTGGTGTTGTTTTAATGCAGGAAGGAAGACCCATTGCTTTTGAAAGTCATCCAATCAAAGGAAAGTATTTACATAAACCTATTTATGAGAAGGAAATGTTAGCAATACTGCATGCACTAAAGAAATGGAGAACTTGCCTAATGGGAAGACACTTCAAGGTAAGCGATCATGATAGTCTTAAACACTTTTGGAACAAAGACTATCTTCAAAAGAAGAGAAGAAAAAATGGGTGACAAAGATGTTGGGTTATGAATTTGAAATAATCTACAAAAAAGGAAAGCTTAATGTTGTTGCGGATGCCTCTGAAGAAAGAATGAAGAGGTGGAAGCATTGCTTTGTGCCATTTCTATTATCCATCCAGTTGGATAAGCAAGAGCAAGAGATGAATGGAAGAAGGAAAAAGATATATGGACACTCATTCAAAATTTGCAGCAAGATCCTAGTAAATCTGATACGTTTAGTTGGAAAAAAGATTCCTTATGGTACAAAGATTGCTTATATCTTTGTAATAATTCCCAACTAAAACAAACGATTCTTCTAGAATTGCACACTTCTCCTTTAGGAGGACACCTAGGATTTTTAAAAACATACCACAAGGTGAAGAAATAATTTTTTTGGGATGGCCTTAAATCTGATATTCAAAAGTTTGGGGCGGAATGTTTGGTTTGCCAATAGAATAAAGTTGAGATAATTAAGACCTCGGGTCTTCTACAACCTTTATCCGTTCCAAGTCAACATTGGGAGAAAAATTCAATGGACTTTATCACAGGTTTACCTAAGTCCGAAGGAAAGAGTGTCATCATGGTGGTAGTTGATAGAATTACCAAAAACCATGCACTTTTGTGCATTTATCTCATCCATTTTAAAGCAAGTACGAGTTGTTACTACATTCATGGACAAATTTCGAAAGCTACATGGAAGCCCAAGGGTTATTGTGAGTGACAGAGATCCCATTTTTACTGGAAATTTTTGGACACAATTATTTTCTTATTTGGGTACTCAATTAGCTCATAGCTCATCTTATCATCCTCAATATGATGGTCAAACGGAGATATTAAATAAATGTTTGGAAGGATATCTTCGTTGTTCTGTACTCCACATTAAACAAACATAATGGATCAAGTGGTTACCTCTGGCTGAATGGTGGTATAACACTTCCTTCCATACTGCAGCAAAAATGACCCCATTTGCGGCACTTTATGGATATCATCTACCATCCATCACATCATCTTTAAGAGAAAATTCTAAGGTGCAAACAGTGGAAGATCACATTGAGCACCAATAGCAAGTTCTCCAACTCTTAAAAGATAACCTCAATTTGGCACAAAATCGAATGAAAAAATAGGCAAATCAACATCGCAGCGAGAGAAATTTTGAAGTAGGAGACTGGGTATTTTTATGACTACAACCATACAAAAAAATGTCCCTCTAGAAAGCTAAGAAGGATAATAAATTATTGCCAAAGTACTATGGTCCTTACAAGGTGTGTAAAAGGTGGTACTATGGCATACAAAATTAGACTTCCTACTTCTTCGCGAGTGCATCCGATTTTCCATGTTCATGTAAAGGTTATAGGTGAAAATCTTCCGAGTTCAAACAATATTTATGGGGAACTTGAAGAAGAAGGAAAAATCATATTGGAACCTGAAGCGGTCACGGAAACAAGAACTCAACAACTACGGAATCGATCAATTTCAGAGTATCTCATCAAGTGGAAGAACTTACCCACTGAAGATTCTACATGGGAGGATGAGAATTTTATATAGAAGAACCCAGAGCTACTCAAGCATTGAGGACAACACTTTTTTGAAGGAACGGGGCATGTTAGGTCCCAATATTACTAGTATAGTCCCTTATTGTTATTAGTGTAACCCCGTTATTGTTATTATTGTACCCTTTTAACCCCCATTTTGTTATTCTTGTGCCCTTAAATTATTATTTCTAGGTCGGATAGGATTACATTGTGGCCCACTAGGATTACATTATGGCCACATGGACTCCTATATATAGAAAGGAGGTTTTGTAAATTGTATCATCCAATAATTGTTCATTTATGTAATGTATTGGAGGTTGCCCCCTCGAAGTGCCTTATTTCTACGGCGTTGATATCTCTTTTCTTCTATTTTTGGAGTTGGTTACACAATAGATTATTGGCCTATGTTTGACTTCAGCAATATATCCGTGATTATTTTGAAATGGTAAATTGCATCTACTAGCAAAATTTGCAAGATAATGAGCTTGTAAATTTTGTTTCCTAGGTATAAAAACAAACTTACATTCCAATAAATCATCAGTTAAATCTATGATAGTGTCTCTATATCTGCTTAGTCTAGGATTTTAAATAGAATAAACTCCATCTACTTGTTTAATGATCAAATCTAAATCTCCCATGATTAAAATTATTTTTCCTCCTAAGTTTCTAATGATTTGGAGTCCTAGGATAAGGGCTTCATAATCAGACATATTGTTTGTAAATTTGAAATTGAGCCTGAAAGCATGACCTTCAGAATGATTGGTTTCCATGTTGGTAATCTAGACTCCTGCTCCTGCTCCTAACTTATTCACTGAACCATCAAAGACTAAATGCCATTGAGATTCATGAAAAATGTTATCATTGTTTGGTTCTCTCTTTTTATCTACTAGTTCAGTTTGGATTTCATTTGTTATAGATTTACAAAGGATGAAAGAATCAAGGTCAGTTGGTGTAGAGTAAATGGGGTAATTTATATATCTTTCAACACTATTGACCATGTATTTCATTACTGTTTCCCTATATAACCTTTTAGGCTGGCCAAACACCGAGATAGTAACATAAGACATGTCCAATTGTAGATATCCCTACAACTTTTCTCCCCATGAGCGAGAAAGAAGCATACCATATTTTGGTGGGATATCAGCTACTACAATGTCCATTAATATATTCTTACCAGGGTATTGAACTAGAGTTACACACAAATCCTTAATTAAACCTAAGCATTTAACCTTACTAGAATCAAAAGAAAACAAATTTTTGTATGGCCTTGTAATTTCTAGATTCAGAGTTTCCATGATGGCTTTTGGCATTAAGTTATGGGAAGCTCCTGAATCTAGCATTGTGCTATGTATAATTTTATCATGAATGCTTAAACTGATAGAGATTAGAAGAACTACACCATCTACATGTTTTCCATTTACATCTGGGCCAAAAATCAACTTTGGATGATCATCATTTAGATTTATGGAATCTTCTCCATCATTCATATTTAATGTTTCAGTTATGGTTGATTTATACAAGTCATTCTTTACCAGTTCTATCAAAGGAATTGGTATTTTCAGTTTTGCAATTTCTGATTTTATGTTGAATGCAGGTTGAGCTTTACTTATCTGAATCATTTCTTCTTTGGTAACTTTAGTTTGTGTTGGTTTATCTTGATTTTATACAGTTATTTTTCATTTTTAATTGTTTTAGGATTATCTGTTTGTGTTTCTTGTGTTTTACTACTTCTATCTTTCTTTTCAGGGAGTGTCTATGAAGTAGTAGATGTTCTTTCTATCTTAGAATTTTCAGCAAAGGCTTTTGAAGCAACAATTTGAGGGTTTACTATTTTAGGATCAACAGAAAGCTTTTTGGGATCTAAATTTGTTGTTTTTACAGAGTTAGAAGATTTAGTAGCATTAGATTTTTGAGGATATTTTACAACTTGAGCAACTTCATCAGTAATGTCAACAATTTTAGGGCCTGAATCTTTCTTTGGACTAGAAATGTTTTGGGAGGAATTTAAGTTTCACTTATTTTCCCTTGGGAGAATTTGCAAAACTTTTGTTTTAGGGGCTTCTACTACTTTCTGATTTTAATTTTGGGAAGGTTTCTTAGTAGAAGATTCATTATTTTTCTTGTTTCTAAGGTTATACTAGCTGTGTATTTTATTAATTGCATAGTCATAACCTTGCTTGTAATCAAAGGATTCACTAATATCTAATTCAAGCTATTGAAGTTCAAACAATTCCTGATTTTCCTGAGTTAGGAAAATAGTATTGTTGTCATCTATTCCCATTAGATTAATAGTATCCTCCTCCTCATCATCATTATTCTGAGAACTTTCAGCATAGTTCTCTTGGAATGGTGGCCTAATGGTTTGGTCCGGGGATGTTTCTTTTCATTTTCCAGAATTTATACTTTTTCTAAAGTTGGGATTTCTAATATGTTGTTGGTTATCCCACTGAGGTCTTCTCTCCATATTATATAATCTATAAATCACTCTTTCTAAAATTTTAGCTATAACATACATTTTTGTGTCTGAATTTGCATTTTCTTCTTTGATATTAACTCTTCTTTAATTTCTAAGTCTAGATTTTCTAGCTAGGATGTTCACTTATACACTTATTGCATCATTTTGCATTTTTTCCAATTTATCTGCATCTCTTTCCATTAATTGGTAATCCATATCTGTGTCAAATTCATCAGGGAATTTGAGAAGAATGGAATAAGGAGTAGGTTTCAGATTTGCAGGAATAGAATTATAGACACTATTATACCTAGTGCAATAATCTTGAACTGAGTCATGTGGAGCTCTTTTTAAATTATCAAATTCAGAGAAAATTTGGAGGGGATTCTTTTTCTTTTCTCATTTATTTAAAAACAAAGTAAAAAAGATAGCCAAATCAGTTACACTACTAGCAGCTAAATATTTAAACCACTTCGTAACTGCTCCTGTTAAAGTTTGAGCAAACAATCTCATTTGAACATATGAATCATCAATTTCATAAATTTCAAAGAAATCTGACATCTTAGTAATGTGTTGTTGAGCATAATATTAAGTAGTGCCATCAAACAATGGTGTTTTGTTTTAATATTCTTGTGGCATATCATGAAGTTGTTGTGATAGGACAAGGCGGGCATATCTAGCAGCCATAGCTTGAAGCTTAGCTTGACTAGGAGGTAAGTTTGAACTAGTTGGAGCTGTGCTAGAACTGATAGTGGATGAAATAAGGATAGTATTTAAAGTGCTGGGGAATGAGGATGATTTTTTCAAGAAATGAAAAGGTGAACTAATGGATATAGTGGATGAAGTGATTGGTGGAAATAATATTCAGGGTTGTAGAGGTAGTTTAGGGATAAATGGATCTGTAGATGAGCTAGTAGTAGGATTTATGAATGATGTGATAGCCTAAAGAGATGAATCTTTAGTTGGAATTATTTTGGTATGTAATTGGGAAGCTAAAGGTCTGTTTGCATGAGTCAATAAATGAGCTAATTCAATAGCTTCATCAATATCCTTTATAATAGTAACATTAATTTCCTCAACTTTGGTCAGATTTTCAGCTTTCTTAGATCTAGAGTTTGCTACAATAGATTTCTATTTTGCATTCAAAAATGAAAGAAAAGCAAGGTCTAAAACAATAGTTTTTAAATTATTTTCAGATTTACTTTTAAATAATGAATGCTCAAATTTTAGATCAAAATCAATGTCTTGAAGACTTTCTAATTCACTTGGTAATGAGATGAATCTTATTAATGAGATTTCAGCCTCTAAATTTTCTTTTTTTTCTTTTTACCAATTTGATCTGGGTTATCTACTAAGAAAGCAGGCTCAGGATCCGGGCTAGACCTGGTATAGTACATTTTCCCAGAAGCCAGAATTACTATTTTTCAATACCCACAACCTATAAAAATAATCTTAAAGTAAAAGGATGATTTGAATGATTCCTTTAAGACTAAATTTATGAATGAGGACTAGTTATCTCCCTAGTATGGTCGCCAGTAATGTTGTCACTCCAGTAAATTATTAAGTTGTGGGATTTTGGTTTTTAGTCAATGAATACTAGAAGTAACCACAAACCTACTTCAAACTCTAGGATGTAGCCTTCCTAGGGTTTGGAGAGGGCTCTCTCTTTAAATTTTAACTTTGTTTTAGTTTTGAATATTAGGCTAGTTATTAAAGTGCAGATTTGGTTTTGTTTCATTGGATTTGGTGGGAAATTTTCACTTGGAGGGTAGATATAGGGAAATATACTTTTCCATTTGGCTATGGAGTCTAAGTCAAGCTAACAGAACTGAGTTCAAAGCCTAAAAGGTCAAATGTCTGCAGGGCAAGGTAGATAACCCTTGGAGATCTTGGGAAAAATGATTTTTGAGATGGTATGTTCGAGATAAAGGGCACTTAAGGATCCTTTGATACGGAAAATGGAAGTAGAATATAGAGGTAAAATGGGAGATGGAGAAATTAATAATTCCCTACACCATAAATCAGAAGAAAAAAAGGAAATGATAACTAGTTAAAAACAGGGTGCTATTAACATGTCCTGTAGTAATACTCCTAGTTATACATTCAGATTTAGAATTAAAACACAGATGTATGCATGAAACAAAAGAAGATAACAATGAAAATTTTAAAGAGAGTACTTCACTCCAGATAGCTTATCACAAGGATCCTGATGTATGATGCCAAAAAGGTGATCCAGTCTACTCCCAAAATCGAAATAAAAAAGCCTTCAAGTCAATGAAAATATCTATAGTAATCTTCAACAATTTTATTCCACACAAAAAATACTTCTAAGAGTGAAGTATTTATATAAAATGTCTTACAAAATATCCTAGATGACTTCTAGGAATAAACTTAGGAAAATTAAATCTATTACAAAAATAATAGTGACAATTTGCTCAACAAACTAGCAAGCTATCCTATTTTATTCAAAATAAATACAGACAGTTTTTAGATAAGAAGAAGTTGGATGCTTATGTGTCCTCTTTGCTGGCCTTTTAGATATTTTTAGAATTTAGTTGCCTTTACTGATACTCTTTCTCGCTAATGCTCTTTATAAATTATACTCTTTCACTTATGATACTCTTTATCTTCAGTAAATATTCCTTCTTGCTGTAAAAATATCTTTTTACTGTGAAATAAGAAAACATAATTTTTTTTCTTCATGCGTTTGCCTTTATTTCTTCATAGAAAATCAATTAATGCCTGCCACTCCTCATTTTTAGGAATTATAATTTTCTTCAGTTTCCTAAAATTCTCATCAGCCTCAGTGTACCTGGAAAATGTAGGTTTGATGACAAACAAATGTTTGATTTCATACTGTAAATAAAATAGATCTTCAAAACATTTTAGCAATACTTTCCCTGTGGGAATACCTTGGCATGTTGCGTTGTTTACTTTCTCCTAGGAATTTTCTCCGACATTTATGTCATAATCATTCTGAGGCATTACCTTGTCATTAATCACCATAATATTTGGAAGTCCATTATGCCTTAAGTTAGTGAATTTAACCATAAATCTAGTTACATCAGTGTTCATTCCTTCACATTTCTCTTCAAGCTGCCTCATTAGATTTATTTTGGTAGTTACTTTGCTAATTTCTAGAATTGTAGTTGTCCTGTCATTGATCTTTAACTCTTCAAGTTGCTGTCTGTTCTTGCTGTTTAGGAAATTGATTAACCTAATAGCCTATTCTGGTTTATTTGCCAATTCTTCTTATGTATTTTGGATCTCTACCTGAGCTGTCAATAATAACTCTCTCTGCTAAAAAATTACTTGAATTGATGGCCAAACATCATGAATGGATTCGATTACATTATTCCATAAGTAATTTTTAATATATGATATTTGGTCCTTGAGAGTTAATTATTTTTGGAGCTTTTTTACCTCTTCACTCAATCTGTGAGCATTCTGCTCATGTATTTTACCATCTATTTGAGTTGCTTTACTTGTTTTCTCTAGATTTTCAATTGTCTTCATCAATCTATTGATTTCATTTGTCTTCAAGGACATCTCCTCCATTGCTTTTATCAGTTGAATGCACTCATATGTAGGTGGAAACACTATTGTAGAAGATTCAATCACTAAAGTAGTTGAAGAAGTCACTGGCACTGCAGTGGCTAGTGGCTCTTTTGGTGCCAATATCTATCCCGAAGTAGATGGTATTGTTTTTGTGATGACTGGGATAACAATGGGAATGGCTGGTTCCTTAATTGTCTCTTTTTCTTGGAAAAATTGGTCCATTTGCACTTCCATTTCTTTAATTTGAGCTGTGAGTTGAAGTATCAAAATCATCATTTCATCTCTGCTTTTGAACTTGTAAAACTTCCTTTGTTTGAGGATGTTCTCCTTGAGGAAGCTTGAGATGTTTCCTCAAGGCAACTATGTTCTCATTTTTCTTTTTAATCAATGCTTCAACTACTTTGATGTTTGTAGGATCATATACTACTTGCAATACTAACTCTTCTAAGGCCTTTATCCTTACATCCTTTTCATATAGTGAAGCTTTATCCATTTTCATTTGGTCCTGCATATTAGAGATTGTATTTTGAATTCTATGAGCACTCATAGTTTTTTTGGTCACTGTGGAATAGGGCATCTCTGATGTTTGCCTGTGAAATTCAATCTGATCCAACTCATGGATTTTATCTGTGGCTACTTCCATATCGACCTTTTTGTAATAAGCCACTATCTTTGGCACTGGTACAGTGGGCTATAAAACTGACATAATAAATTTTTGAGTTGAATATTCAAAGGCTGATAAGAATCTATTTTGATTACCTGGCTTTTTCTTTAAAAACTGCGAATATATTTCAGTTTTAATTTCCTCATTCTTCAATTTGATTTGCTTGTATTTTTCCTTAATATCTAATTCCTTCTCCTTAGCTGAATGTGAGGAGGAAGCCTCCATACTTTTTTTCCTTTCCATTATCTATGCATCTTCATTATTCAACTGTTCTTGATTCTGATTTGGCTCATTGATGATTGCAGTGGCTACATTGGTCTTTGTCTATGCAATGTTGGTATTCAAAAGTTGTGTATCTTCAACATCTATTGTTACCTTGCCTTTAGTTGCTGTATCTAGTTTTGGCCTCTTATTGTAAATGATTTTAAACTTTGTCTATGTGGTAGTTTCTATAGTATAAGCTCCTTCTTCCCTAATTCTTTTAGTGGATGGCTCTGGCTGTTTGGCAACTTCCAAAGGGTGACTAGTATTCCTTTGGTTTACTGCCCCTGTTAAAATATTCTCAACCCACTCAATTTTATTAGAAAATTTCTCTATATCTGGCTTTGACTCATGGATAAAGGGTGTCAATTTACATTTTACCCTTAGTTTACTTAAGATCCCTTGTGGATCATAATTCCATGGGAATCTTTCTTTTAATTTGTATTCCTGTAATTGACTTGCTACTTCATTTTCTTCTTCTCTTTGATTACATATGAAAGGCCCAATTTGATTTTTGTGTTTAACTGAGTTTTTTTCTTGGCTGCCATAAAATTAATTGAATCTGAATTCAGGATCTGCCTAATATACTCTAAGGCAAATATCCTCATATATGGATGATTAGGTAACTTGTAGGGCAACAAGTTAGAACCAAAAACTCTAATTTCAGTGAATTCCTTATATAAATACCAATCTCCTAATTTTCTTTGCTCTGATAGCTGCAAAATTCTCTTCATTTCCTCACTGATTATAGGTTGTTCTACTTTTGTCAAGATGGTGGTCAATGGATGTACAAACAACTCAAAAAACTCTGAATAATTGAATTATGGTCCTTCTTTTCTAAGTATAGATGTCTAGAAGAAAATTGATAGAGGTTTTCCTTATATATCCAATTTCTGAAGTGAAATAGGAAATTTATCTAATTGGAAAAATAGAAACAAGTGGAAAAGATAGGAGGTATATCTGAACACCCCTTCCAGCTACAAATTTGACAATTGATAGTGAATGCTATCAGCTATAAAACTAGCATAGTCAAATATAACTGAGGGTGACTGTCCTGGAGAAAATGTAGACAAAAATCACAATACTGACTCATCAGTATGTTCATTGGTGAAATACCTAAGTATAAAGGAAAGCATAGAGATAACATGCCTTGATCCTTCAGGGAACTTGGCAGTGGAATATGGAAGGTTTAATTTTGGAATTTCAACATGTAGAGGCATGAAACTCTGGAAGATCATAAAACTTTAAGGAAAGTCTGAGTTAATGTATAACTTAGTGAGGGCTTCAATGGATAATGGTACTACTTGAGGGTCTGGTTGAAGCTGCAACATATGGTTTATAGACTCTACTGTAATGGTAAATAGGACCTATTTGTTTGATTGGCAATAGCTCTCTGTTCACGGATGTAGTACTGGTGACACAGTCTGATAATTTATTGACAAGGGTGAGTCAGGGGGACTACATATTTAGGCAAATTGGATTCCCAAATGTGAACATCTTCTTGCTCGTCTAGGGATTTTTCAAAACACCGGTTTTGTATATCTAACAAATTGAACTCAACTATAGGATCAGTTATTTTTTAGTCAATGTCTGCTAAAGGAATATGCTCAATATGAACAACTAGGGGCTGCAATGGGTTGACTACAATGGCAGTATTTGGAATCAAGGCTAGAGTAGCTTTAGGAGTTTTGGAACCTTCAGATTTGTTTCCACTCTATCTTTTAGACATCTTTGTAGGCTTCTGCAAGTTTAAACTATTTGTAGAGGAAATTTTACTATGACAAAGGTTGGATTAGGAAACTTCAACAAGGTAGAATTTTTATTTGGCTTTCATGCTCAATTTCGTCTCTCAAATGAAGTTTTGAGGCTAAAATTGGTCAAACACATAAAAACGAGGTTTTCTAAGTCTCCTGACTACAAATTATGCTCAAAATTTGATGAAAATGGTTTTTTAGAAGATACAGGGTACCTGCAAAGGATTTCTGGCTTCTAGAGCTTGAATTTAACCTTAAAACTGTGGAGTAATGATAATTTTGTTTGAAAATAGTGCACATCGGATTCTAGGGTTCCTGCAAAAAATTTTCCAAGGTTTTTCCTGTTTCTGGGGCTTTTGGGCAATTGAAATTAATCACTTTCTTGATTTTTAACTAATTATTTTTCTTTTAATAGGTTTTGAATTTGATTTGCATGTTAAATTCTTAGAAAAATACCTATTTTTGATGCAGGTATAGGTTTAAATAGGATATATTGCAATATTCTGGTCAAATTGAATCTTCAGTGGTTGATATAGAGCAAGTGTGGCTCCTCGACAATTATTTTAGGCTTCTTTGCTGAATTTAGGAGATTCTGGGTGTAAAAATGGCAGAAAGTGGCTATCAGGGGCTCTTTTAAGCTTTACACAGTCAGGGAAGGAAAAATACTAGTTTAAACGCGACATACAGGTGGAAAAATACATAACAAAGGCTTTATCAAAACATTCAATCGAATTAACCCTCGACATTAATTACAGGTCACATCAAGCGAGAAGAAGTTTTGAATTTACACAGGCGCATAAAAGAGGCGGTTTATCGCGTGAATTTTAAGTGGTAAGTGGTTTTTGGTGAAACTTACGCTATTCGACCATAAAGGGCCACATGGAGGGGAGTGTTCAGCGTGAAACAACCTATTTCGTGTGGGCTTTGTAATAGAACGGTCAGGCACTTTGTTCACGCGATATCGCTTGTAAACCATTTCATTAAAAGATTTGGGGTGAAGGGCTAACATTTCTTTGAGAGCTGCGTCAGAGCGAAAAGGTGGGACCGAGTGGGTTTATGCCAGCGGAATGGCTTGAAAACTTTATAATACAGCTAAGGGTTAAATGATGTAAAAGCATAAAGGATATTTTTTATAGATGGTATATGCGGGTTTGGTTTAAGTTTTATGAAATAAATGGTTTAACACATTTAAACCATAGTCTTATATCGTGGCGGGGGATTAATTATGGCTTAAAACATTATGATAATGTTTTAATTTATATACAAGGTGGTGGGCTTTAGTCATGGTGTATATATATATATGGGGTGGGGTTAAGGTCTTTTATTAAAACATTTGATCTAAATGCTTTTAATAAAACATAAGAAGTTGGGGTTTATACTACGACATTTTATTAAAAATGTTTCTCAATTGTGCATAATGATACATTATATTATATAGTTTTTCTAACCTTTTTGAATAGTTCAAAATACTATAGGGCAGGATATTTAAATATGGATAATCTTTTAGACCAAAGGGATTTTTATTTTGGGATTTTTATTTAAGCACATGGGATAATATACCTTGGTCAAAAGTTTATAATAGTGGGTTTTTGGGGTTTATTAGATAAAATGGAATTAATAATATGGAAAAGGGTAATTTTTATGGTGTTAATAAAATATGTTAAAATTTAATATGAGAGGGGAGTGAAATGTAAAACAAAGTACACATTATCTCAAAATACAAAATAATCAAACATTTGCTCATCTTCATATTTCTTTGAATAGTACTTAGGATAAATGTGATTTTGTGGGTTTTTATGAATGTTTTTGAAGGGATGAAATTAATTATTCTAGGGTTACAATTTTACTAAGTAAGACTGTGTTTTTACTTAGAGAAAAGTGCTTTTATTACATGAATGAAGGTAAATGATGGCAAATTAGGATTTAACATAAGAACTCAATATTTTCAACGAACCAGTCATAGAGCCCTGGGTCTGGTCCCAACAAAAGTCAAAGCAATGCTCTGAGCCTGTTTGACTGATAGCTTAGAATAATGAATACTCATGGGGGAGGGGAAAATAGTGATTTTTATGATGATGTATTATTTACATGATTGTTCCACTACTTTCTACCTACCCAACTTCCATTTGTAACATTTTTTATTCATTTTGGAGGTGCATTTAGCTTGCAAACTTAAAGCAATTTCTTTCAAAGCATAAAACTAATCTAAATCTACCTTATTTCATCCAAGGGCTCAGATTAATCCATTGAGCTCTTGATTATTCTCTACCTATCTACTTATTTGTCAAGTTTAAATTGTTTGACAAATTTTTATTCACTATCTAAAACATAAAATTGAAACATGAAAAGTTAATATTAGATTGTTTAACTGATCATGGATTATGGCATTTATTGACACTCTGCACATAATCATTATTTTTGCAATAAAAGTAAAAGTAGTGGAATTTGGACTTTCTCACTTTCAGGTTTTATTTATTTTCTTTTGGGGTATATATTTTTCTAAGTCCTTTGATCTTTCTTTTAGGAATTTTTACCCTCTTTTTGATTTTTCATTATTTTTGATTTTTTCAAAATATGGGAAAACAACTTGTAGAAATAAAGGTATGTACATATTTACAAGACTTATCAAAGTCAATTAAAATTTTTATGAACCCTATTATTATAGGACCCTAACATGATCATGAAAGCTCTGGCTGAAAGGTTTGGGTTTGGGATATATAATGATATCCCCATACCAAGGATCTAATGTGTTGATTATAAAGAGAGATTCATTAGCAAGATGTTTCTCTACCATCATTTTAGATTCAGTATTGGGAAAATCACACATAAGTTCAATGAAAACAAATTATTTATTAAACATTGATTTCCCAAAATCCAAAACAAACTCTTATAGGATAACTATACATTTAGAGTATTTTCCCTCGAGCACTTATTTCGACGAAATATACATCATCAGGTGCAATTAAATATCACTTTGGTTTTGCGTAACAATATGTAGTGATGCAATTGTTGGACACCAAGGCCAATTTCTGCACATGTGAATACTTGATTTCCATCGGGCTAAGATTCTGAATTAGGTAATAAATCACATTTTCATTTTTAGATTCATCCCCTTCAACTAAAACCATTCCAATCGTGGAATCAAACTCAAATAAATACAAAAATTAATCTGGGTGATAATCAGGTGGATGCAACAACGGTGCATAGGTCAACGTGTGTTTAAGTGCATCAAAATATTTATTGGAAAATTGGTCCTAGATGAATGGAACATCTTTTTTAAACAACCGAGTGAAACCTTTAGTTATATTTAGATATTTCGGGATAAAACGATGCATAAATTTTTCTTTCCCTTGCAAACTTTGGAGTTGGCGACAAGTGGAAGGAGGAGGTAGACTAACAATAGCCTTAACCTTCAATGGGTCAACATGAATACCTTCTTTTGAAACAATGAATCCAGGTAAATGTCCTGATTTTACACAAAATACAAATTTGTGTAGATTTAAACGAATGTTGTAATGCCTACATCTCATAAATATGGCACGTAAATGTGTAGGATGATATTTTATATGTAAATAATGAGCAGGTAAGTTCATCCAAGTAGGGTTGTACAATATCTTTGATATCGTGACACGCGTAAGACATAGCTCGTTGAAAAGTTGCACTAACATTTTTTAGTCCAAATTGTAATTTATAGTATGGAAACGTTCCCCATGGACATATAAATGATGTTTTAGGTTGATCAGTCAGGAGTATGTTTATTTGATTGTAGCCAGAAAATCCATTCATAAACAAGAATATTTCATTTTAATCTCAATCATCAATAATTTGATTGGTATAAGGGGTAGGATAATTGTCTTTAGGACAGGGCTTTTTAATATCCCAATAATTGAAACATACTTAGATAGTAGCTTTTTCCTTGGTTACGGGAACTATGTTTGATCCCCAATCTGTCAAAAGAATAGGATAAATAAGCCCTGGATGCTGTAATTTCTCAACCTCAGCTTTAATTTCCGAAGATTTTCGTGGATGTATTGAATGTAATGTCTATCTAATAAGCTTAAAATTTGAGGATGTCTTAATTTCGTGAATAACAATCTTAAGATCAATACCTGGCATTTCTTCATAAGACCAGGAAAAAATGTCTTGGAATTCCTGAAATAGGGCTTTGTATATATTGATCTCTTCAATCGAGCAAGAAGCACCTATATGAATGTTCTCAGTTATCCCGGGTTTAATTGATATGTCAATAGGAATTTTGGAGGAAATATTTCCAAAAAAATTCTCCGAACCCGAATGAAGAATGGACATAGGTTTTTGAGGTTACTTGACATAGTCAATCAAAAAGATGGATGAAGATTCATTCTTGAGTATGTCAAGGTCAGGTAAAAAACAGGATCAATGATGACGATCGGCCCATGGTAATTCATTTGATGACAATATTTCTCGGATATTTTCATCAGTTGAAAACACTTGTTGAAAAGGATCTGAAAATGATGTCATGGTTGAGCTTGATAAAGAAGAAGAATCTTCACTGACCACATTCATTTGGTCAGTATAAGTTGATGAACTGTCATCACATGATTGTACCGTTACATATTTTGATTCAAAAGGACTTAAAGGAATCTCGTCACCATTTGAGTCCAATTCTGATTATAAAGGTACATTCTATGTATCATCAAATGAAATTGTGCTTGATTTGATCATATTGATATTGGAAAAAAATCACAGTACGTTAGGAGAAGTTATAGAAAAAATTTCAGGAGAGAGGAATCTATAAGTAGTCCTGGATACTATTTGTAGAATTAGGGTATGAAGTGAAGTAAGACAATAGATTGATTTTAACAATCTTTCCTTTATGAGGAAACATAATCATTCAAAAGACTGATGAAAACAGTCATAGAATAATACCAACTTAAACCCAAAATAATATTGTAGTCAAGAGGGGCATCAACAACTTCCACCTCGAGTGTTGTGATTTTTCCTTTTACATCTATAGGAAAATCTTGGATTATTCTAAATGGGAAAAAACCTCTTCCATAAAAGGATTTAAGAATTTTCGGTGACTGGTTGATTGTTAGAGAACCAAGAGTTTTCCAACAAGCTAAGGACATAATGCATGTAAATGCTCCCTCATCAATTATTGTGCGAAAAAATCACATTGATTTGACTAATACTAGAATTTGAAAATTCATTTCATGTGGAAGTCTAAGTACAAAGTTATAAAGATCAAAGACAATGAGATTCAATTCTTGAGGGTCAATCACTCCTATAGCTGATAATAGGAATTTCCTGTGAGTTAGATAATATTGCAGCACTTCAAGGGCTGACATTTTTGAAGGAGATATGGCCAAATCTTCAACGATATTGTAATTCTGAGTGGCTCTCACATGTGCGTTGAAAGCCGATTTTTGAAGTACAACTTTGGCAGGCGGTTTAATCACTTAATCAGGAGTAGGTTTCTTAATTTGCAATGGTTTAGAAAATGAGAGGAGTTAATAATGGTGGTTGATTAGATGATTCAGTTTCTTTTCCAGTCATAGAACTCTTAGAAACATAGCCTTGAGTGACAGAACCATGACCTGGGAGATCATCAGGATATCTCGTAATGAATTGGAAGAAGATTCGGTCATTTTTTTCTCTTGTCATGGAAAAGAATATTTTAGGACAGTAGGCGTGGGTGAAACTTTGAGAAATTTGGATACCTTGACTTGATTTGGGAACTCTTTGGTTTAGTGATCCTCATCATAGATAAGATAAGGATAACAAGGTTTCGGTTTTTCGTCTAATGGTTCGGTTTTTTCAGATTTTTGTTTGGGAGAAGTGTTTTGTTTATTTTTACCCTTCTCCTACTTCTTATTTCCAGATGATTTAGCTTTGGTTATAGATGATTCTATGATGTGAATCTCAACAGAAGTTTCTAGTGAAGGATCTCCTTTAGGTGAATCTGGTAGAGTTATGATTGGAGAAGTATATTTATATGACTTCTTCTTAGTATTTGTCATATTAACTATACAAATTACACTGTCTGCAGAATGAGAACTGAAAGAAGTTGCAATGAGTTGACCTAGGTGTTATAAATTAGGAATTTTTACATACAAAGTAGCGGACTATGTGTAAACAAGGTCGAGGTAATGTGCTTGAGTTATGACCTTCTCTTATGTTACAACGCCTCCTTTAGCTACATCTTCAATAATATTAGGAAGTAATGATTTGATGAACCATTTGGCTATAATTTGATCTGGAATGAAAATTTTTATTAATGTCGTTTATATCGTCATTGGTGTATGTGATCTGAAATGTCCATAGACGTACTCTGTTTTAACGAAGTCAAAATTTCTGTGCCCTTATGATAATGGATTGGCAACTGAAGATGAGTTAGGAAAGATGTTGCTAAAGCATTGAAATTGTTGAAATATCCTCGTGGTAACTCAATGTACCACTTTGCGGCTAATCCTATCAAAGTTATTTGAAAAAGTCTCATAGAAAATTCGATTAAGGATTTGGATGGTCACCATAGATGATAAGCCATCAAATGATTTCAGGGGTCTTATCCTGATTTTCCTTCAAATTTTGGAATATGAGTGGGCAAATTAGTAGGCATTGTTTGCCAAAATGGAAGATAGTAAATTGGATCATTTGTTAGTCGAGATAAATCTCGTAAGTCTAAAGTTGCAATGAATGGTAACTGTCGGTTAGGGTCTTGTGGTGCAAGCTGATAACCTTGAGGAACAATATGAGTACCCAGTGGAGGATATCCAAGAAAACTTGCGATAACCTGAGCAGTTGGAATTGATATACCTCTAGGGCATCGAGGGTTAGCCATAGCAAACTGAGGTTGATATGGTCTTTGAAATGTATAATGAGGGTATGGTTGGCTCTGGTAAGCTGGATTTTGTCCCATTTGTCCATATTGAAATTTCCCTTGAAATTGTTGACTTTGAACAAACATACCTTGAAAGGTTTGACCCATAAAATGTAGACTTGTTTTAACTGTAGTTGCACCAGGTTGTCCTACAAAGGTTTGAAAATGAGATTGAACTGTAGGTCTAGTTTGACGAGTAGTAATATTAGGAATTTCATATGTAACAGTTGGTGTTGTCATTTGAAGGGTTGTAACAATAGGGGTTTGAGAAACTCCAGGGATAGGTGTACTTGGTTGTTGAGTAGTAATTTGTGTAGCAGATTGGATAGGAGTACCTGGAGTACTCTAACTAGCTTGTTGACTACTTGGCACAGATACCTGTGGGGTAATTTGAATCGCACCTAGAACATGTTGTTGGACTTAGGTAAAACCAAATGTTGGGTGCAGAAATTACACTTAAGCAAACTCCTCAACACTTAATTTTTCAACCCGGGTGATTCGTAAACTTAGAGACGAAGCACAGGCAATGCCAGAGATGCTATGAATCTTTCTAATCTAAATCCCTACTTTCTTAAAGGAAATATTACATAATAAAATCGAAAGAGAAAAAGGTAACCTGAATCATTAAGAATAATCTAAGACTGGAACGAGAAAGCATGCATTTGAAAGAGAGAATTAAAGATAAAAGGAAATCACTTCAGTTAATGGTTTTTTAATCTACTGAGTGTGTATCTTTCCTTAGCAGAGACACTTTAGTAGTCTCGTCAGATGGGCCCTTGAACCTGGTTCCTTAGAGATTTCCTTCTTGTATTAATTTTTCCTGCACTAGTACAGGATCAGAGAGTTATGTATAAGGTATAAATTGTGTCTTTACTGAAGGCTTTTTAATTCATGCAAGGGCTCGAAATTTTCAAGGTTCAGAGCACTCGGATCCTATGGCAGGAAACTAGTTCCTCCACTTGATCAGAGCTTCCTGCACTTAGCTTTTAATTCTTCAAACAGGTGTTCAATTACTGCAAGTGCTAATTTTCTATTAAATTAAATGGCACACATAAAAGTGAATGTTTTTGAGTTTGATAAAATGCAGAAGTAAAGAAACAATCATTTATCCTGTCGTAAGTGTTTAAGGAAAGAAATAAAATCGCGAAAAGTAGATTAAGAAAACTTGTTGCGTCAGACCAACGTGCACTGGTGTAGGTTTGCTTCTCCCGCTTGTACCAGCTGGTGGAAAATCAAATAAACATAGCTACAGGAAAACAAAATGTCACACCAACACGCACTGGTGCAGGTTCGCTTCTCCTGCTTGTACCAGGTGGTGGAAAACCAAATAACAGAACTGCAATAAAAGAGAAATGTCATACCAACATGCCTGGCGTAGGTTTTCTTCTCCTGCTTGTACCAGGTGGTGGAAAACCAAATAAAAAAATTGCAAGAAAAGAGAAATGTCACACCAACGTGCCTAGTGCACGTTTTCTTCTCCTGCTTGTACCAAACGGGAAATCCAATCTGAAATTAAATGCAGGAAAGTAATTTGCAGGTAAAGAAAATGTAACTAATTCACACAACTGATCTGTTTTCAACAAGATAGGAATACATTTGCTGAAAATTGAATCACACTTTAATAATTTAAACACACATTACAGGAAATAGAAAACAGGGTAAACGTGCTGGATTGGCTGGGCCCTAGCCAACCAACACATTTCCCTTTCGAAATTAAATGCTGCTCAGCAAACCAGTTAATTCATCAGCTTAAAAGAACAAAAACATAATTTCTGAAACATGAGGCGGAAGAAAACCTTTTATTAATTTATTGAGGCGAATACATACATTGAAATAATGTCCAGCCCAGATTCAGGCGATAACAAAAGACTGGTTACTGCCTATCAACTTCAATCTAAACTCTGCTCCCCAAAATTCTCTTCTTGGTCCTATTTACATTTTACAATATATAGATATGTTAGCTGAAAGCCAAAATAGATCATTCAACTAATTCAGAACAAAATGCAGAATTTAGTCTCGGCCTTCAAGATAAGACGATTTTGAAAAACTGGCCGTAGCTAACCAGCTTTCTCCCTTCACGGATTAGTCTTGGTTGCCTTTGAATCATTCGTTGTCATGGCTGAAATGGCTTAAGACGGGGCAGTGATTGAGGAAGTTCGGATCTACCGCGAATATATGTTGTGTTGGCAATAGTGCAGATCCGATCCGGCACTAAGATCAGTGATCATGATAAGCACTTTAACCATCACATAACCTTTGGAGATATCGATTAGTTACAAAAGTGATTTATAAATAAGAAATCATGTGATAAATATTTAATTAATGCTAAATTGAATTAAAACATGAAAAATAAAGGTTTATACTAAATGTGTCACCATGCTTGGACTGGTGCAGGATGAGGGTGCATAAAGGAGGTGAAATAGGGGTAAATGGTTATAATTTAAGAATAAAAGTAGTGAAAAGAGAGAAAATTAGGGGGCTAACATCCTCCCATCCCTAAGCTATTGTGTGTCATCACAAAACTCTTTACCTCTACAAAAAACTTCAAAATTTTGAGCGTTCCAGCTCACTCCTGCTCCGACATACTATCATTAGTCTGCAGTGTTTCAGACTTCATATTGTTGCTGCTCTTCAATTTCTTTGTCACCTTTTTAAGTCGTCTGAAACATTGTGAAGCACGGTACTTCCATACCCTGACTTCTCCTTTCTTCTTTTGGATCTCCACCATGAACTCTTCCTTATTATGTTCTTTTTCCTCCTGTGTTTTAACTACGAGCTGCTCTAAATTCTGTATTTCAAGCTCGAGCACAAGTATCTGAGTAGCAAAAGCTACCAAATATTCTTCCTTCTCTATCTCAACAGGGGTTTTATTTTCTTCAGGGACCTCAGTATCCCTTGGAGTTTCAGTAAACACTTCTTCCTCTTCCGGTTTTTTTTATTCTTCTAACTCTTCCGGTTCTTCTTCTTCTTCTTGCTCTTGTGGTTCTTCTTCTTCTACTTCCACTTCTTCCAGCTCTTCTTTGTCTTCTTTCTCTTCCGGTTCTTCTTCTTCTCCTTTTACTTCTTCCAGCTCTTCTTCGTCTTCTAACTCTTCTGGTTCTTCCTCCTCTTCTAACTCTTCCAGTTCTTCTTCTTCCTGTTCCGGTCCTTTTTCTTTTTCCTGTGATGGTTCTTCTAGTTCTGGTTCGTCCTGCACTGGTGCAGGTGGGGATTAAACATTCTGTGGGGACTGCGGTTCTGCACCAAGTTATTCATTATTTTCCCAGCCCCTAATAAAGTCGGCTAACAAGGTGTCATCTTCAATTTCCACATATTTTGATGCATCCGCAAGGACTGACAACAAATCGTCTTCTTCAGGGGCATGTTCATGCACTGGGGGCGTCGGAGGAGTTTCTTCGACAGGTGCACCCACTGTCTTCTATTTATTTGGATATGGGCCCTTTTCTTCTACTGATTTCTCAGTTTCTTTCCTTCTTGCACTAGTGAAAGAAGGACTTCTCTTTACACTTGGACCCTTGCTCGTGCTGGCAGGGGTCTCTATTTTCTTCTCAGCAGTTGTTTTCTTTCCTACAGAGGGCTTTTTGTCTAGCTGCTTCAGCAACTCCTTCCACGTCATACCCTTAATTTCCAATTGTTTCTGGACTAGGATTTTGATCAGGCCGTGATGATACAATTTCTTATTGGTCTGGTCCGCTCGTGCTCCCTACACACCCTTGGCCATCTTTTCTAAACTCTTAAGCAAAAAGTAAGTGAAATCCATCCTCCACCGGACATGCCGATCGGGTTCAAAGTGTTGCACCATCCTGAAATGATACACAAAGGTGAGGGAGTACCTCCCCTCACAAGTCATGAATTTTTGGAGAATAAAAAGGAGGTCTCTCCATTGTCCTAACAGGGCACTGTGAAAAAATCCTTTCTTCCAGTTTACATTCATGTCTTTATAAACAATGAAATGTTGCCAGTGCTTCGTCTTGAGCTTATGATTTTTAAAGTACTGCACACTAGTGTTCTGTAAGCCCGTTGCTACTGCTATCGATTTTTCCGTGACTTTAAATCTCAGGGGCCCAGTCTTTACATGGCCATTTTTAAAACTTTGTGCGAACTGAAGGGCCACTTCACTATTGTGCCCATCAAATTTATGCAAAAACAGAACAAAGCCTGAGTCTCCCAATAGTGCAAGACTATTGCGAAACTCGGTGGTCTGATCTACCTCACTGAGGGACGACGGTTCACATCTAATAGGCGACATCTTTTACAGTTATGAACAGTAAAAAAAATTTCATGCAATACTGGAAAACTTAACTCTTTATAGATAGGGATCAACGATCCACCATCCCTTTTGTCTTATCACTGATCCATCCCACCAAAATAGTCCTAGATGTGCGGCATGTTTAGAATCGTGCAGGGTTGGTACTTACGGCGGAGTGTTTAATGGCTAAGTGAGGTAATCACCATAAGTAAAGAATGTTTAGGATCATGGCGGAGAGAGTAATCATATCCAAGAAATGGTTTAAACATTTCCACATTCCTTTATAATTCAAAAAACTTTCGCATTTATTAAAAATGATCATGATTCTTAACTAAAAAAAACTTTGTAGTTTTAAATAATTTTCTCCTAGTTAATATGATAGCATAAGTACGTTATCAAATAAGTGAAAAAGGCTGCTTGTAAACTTTTATGATGACCACTTCTTATGACATATGCTCAAAAAGAAAATTATATGTTGTTTCTGTCAAGGTGCATGCTTGCACCAATCTGTTTACACTGCTTATTGTACTGCTCTGTTAGTACCATTCTGCTTATACTATTATATAGGACGATATTCTTGCACTAGTGCAAGAATATTGTCGAAAAAATAACAGAGAATTTAAGTAGAATATAGGCTGGACTTTTAACATAGCTTCCCTCAACTGATGCTGAAAATTTGCTTTGCCCTTCCTTGATGCTCCAGGGCATCTTTTTTCTCTTTATGTATGA
The DNA here is from genome assembly GCA_034641835.2 of Pinus albicaulis. Classification (NCBI taxonomy): domain Eukaryota; kingdom Viridiplantae; phylum Streptophyta; class Pinopsida; order Pinales; family Pinaceae; genus Pinus; species Pinus albicaulis. The sequence goes on from CM076577.1 coordinate 359,836,476, forward strand.
GATCCTGCAATGAATTCATGGCGGAACAAAGAAGTGGGAAAGGGGAAAATTTTAGAATGGGAAGAAATTTTGTTACATGGACTCCAGGAATAGTACCAAAGAGGGGATAAACAGAAGTGGGATAGGGGAAAAAATTCAAGGGTAAATTCAGAAGAATGTGGGGAGGTTAATAATTCTGGGATTTAAAGAATAAAATTGAGGGAATATTACGAAATGGGATATCAAGAAAGGAAATTTTTTTTATGAAAGGTCTACCTGCACTTTTGCAAGAAAAAATAAGTGCAGCGAGAATTAAGTGTTACTTGAAATAAAAATATCCATGCTAATTACCCCAATGTATAAAGGTCTGCTGAACTTGTTTTTACTCGGTGGTTGCTAGAATATCTAATGATCAAGAAAAATTCTCTTTTTATTATAAATTTTTGTTCTACTTTCCAGCAAGCTGGTTTTTAGGTTGACCCTTCTGTAATCATGTCAGCAAACTGATTTTCACAATTACAGGAAAATATTCTTCGTTATGTTTTTTTTTTTTTAATTAAATTTATTTTTTCTTTGAGAAGAAGAAGAGTTCATGTTTTCAAAAGTTTGGTTTTACTGTTTACCACTATCGTCCCAAATTGTTGTTGGACTTGCTGTGTAAAATATTTCTTGGCAAGCGGCTGAAAATACTTCTTTAATCTATGCCCATTTACCAAGAATAATGAATCTTGTCCATCAATAGTTTTGACTTCTACTGCTCCATTCTCGAATACTTGGATCACTTCATAAGGTCCCATCCAACACGTATGGAACTTCTCTTTAAAAATTTTAGATCTAAAATCATAGAGGAGTACCCAATCACCTGGTTGGAACTGCTTTTTCTGAATAGCCTTGTCATGGCACCTTTTTCGTTGCTGCTAAATTAGGATGTTCTGCTGAATAACATCTCTGCAAAATTCATCTAACTCCTTTAATTGGAGAAGACATTGTTGTTGTGCCTTGGAGAGATCTAGTCCTAACTGAACTGCAGTTCTGAAGGTTTTAATCTGGAACTCAATCGGTAACAGAACCTGTTTTCCATATACCAGCTCATATGGTGTATGTCCCGTGCTATTTCTCCAAGTGGTTCTGTATTCCCACAAAGCTTCTGGTAATATTTCAACCCAGTCTTTTCGGTGCATATTGACTATCTTTGTAAGAATGGACTCGATAACTTTGTTTTTAGATTCCACCTGGCCATTTGCTTGCGAGTGATACGACGTGGATTTCCTGTGTAGGATCTTGTATTGCTTCATCACACCCTGTACTAGATTATAAATAAACTATGGACCATTGTCTGAAACAATTTCTCTAGGCACACCAAATCTAGTAAAGATTTCAGAAAAAATAAAATCAACGACAACTTTTTCTGTAGCAAAAGAAACAACTTTAGCTTCTACCCATTTTGTAAAAAAATCTGAAAAAACCAAAATATGCTTTTTACTTAAAGATGTTGGATTTATGGGCCCTATAAAATCAATAGCCCATTTTTAAAAAGGCTTAATCATAAATTGGGGGAATAATGAAATTTCATTGGTTTGGGTACGCTGGCCATTCATTGATAGCTATCACATCGCCTGAAACACTGTTTGGCATCCTTAAACAAGGAAGGCCAAAAGTAACCAGCACTTAATACTTTGTATGTAGTCTGCTTATCAGCGAAGTGGCCTCCACATGATTCATCATGAGCAGATTTCAATATCTCAAACACTTCCTCCTCTCTTACACATCTATGAATAATCAGATCTGGACCAGTGTAAAAGAGGTCTCCTTGAATACAGGAATATGCAACACTTTTCTGAACAACATTCCACTTTTCACGAGTGGACAAGTGGGGTGGTGTCTTCCCAGTAACCAAGTAATTATCAATGTTAGCAAACCACGGATAATCTGTAGACATAGAAAAAATATGTTCATCTAGAAAATCATCATTAACAGGAGTTACTTCACCAGGATTATCTAATCTAGAAAGAAAATATGCTACAACATTAGATTTCCCGGGTCTATCAACAATAGTAACATTAAACTCCTGTAACAATATGTTGTAGCCTATACAACACCCTCCAAAAAATCCACACTTTAAAATTTTTTTGGAGCCCCTTGAACATAAAGAAAAGTTAAGTTAAAATCCGGGAGGGTTAAGTCGTTGCGTCGCAGATTTCTGAATTTTTGGAAAATAGCGACCTCGAGGTCGCAAGGTCGCAAGGTCGCGAGGTTGCACCTCCCTCAGACCACCGCATAATGCGACCCCGCGACCTCATTAATGGCCCACATGTGCAAACTTTTTATAAATAGAAGGGTCGCTAGGTCGCATTATGCATGTTCAACAGATAGAAAGAAAACGCTTCTGACAGGTCGACTGGAGCGCGATTTTCCCGGGTAAGTTCCCATTTTCCTTTTATGATTTTCTTGCCTAATTTTCCCTACCCTAGCCTTTAAATTGCCCTCTTTCTTGGCCCTTGTTTTCATTTGAGACTTAGGGCTTCCCCCTTTTGCTCTGACATTTACCCTACTTGTTTAACATTGTCACTGCTTCCCATCCAAACCCTTATGGCCTGTGTTCTGCTCCAAAATCTCTCCCCTTGCTTTGTCTTGGCCCACTTAGCCTTGTAATTTTGAAGTTAGAGGGAAATAGACTTTACGCGGTGCACGCCAAAACCCTGGCAAGCCCTAGCACAACTTGCGACCTGTGCGACCCTGCGACCCCAGTCGTATTAGAAATTATGAGAGAGAAGAAACACACAGGAATAACACACAATAATTAATTTCTATATTATAATAATCAGAGATACATCAAATATATATATTTGAACTAATTATAATCTTAGAGAGAGAAGTTGAGAGAATCTCTCAACTTCCTCAACAACCCAATCCAAACTAAGTAAGCATAATAATTGAGGCATTATCTCAAACACCCCCCCTTAATGCCTACATTACAGAAATGGAGAACACACTAATTTAATACAAACATTTGTCTGCCCTGGTCTTCATTAACATTTGTACCCACTCTGAGATCTCATAGACAACGCTCTTTTCTCCATCATTTTCGAGCTACCATTCAACGCATTTAAAATACATTTGTTTCTGACCAGCAATGCTGAATTTGTAAGATCAAAGATTCTTGACACCCCCGAAGAAGAGTCTCGACACTGAACTACCCTATGGAAATATTTCCATCTGTGAAATAACCCCGAAGAATAAATTTCAACAATCTATAGGAAAATATTCTAGATACAGAATATGATCAGTGATTAATCCTACAAAGTGACCTTTATACAAATGGATCTCACACTGTAACCTGTAGTTGACGCTCTTGAATCCTGAAGCACAACAAGACCCATCAACGTATAAAAAATTCACACAATCAAATTAGTCAATTGTCCTCTCGGCACCGAAGAACGTCGAGAACGACTGATTTAAATTGTGTAAATTTATTCAATCATTGGTTCTTTATTCAGCAACAACTGTGTTGACTAACACATTACACCCCAACTGATCTGAAAACGAACTACAGTGAGCACTATCAAAATTTATTTATAGTAACCAAACCACGCCTCCATTAACACGAACAACCCAATCAACGGAGCCACGTCATCTACCTCCCATTTTGAGCAACGACCACGTCAGTTTTCACAGTGATATTACGGTCATGTGGATTACCTTTTACGGAAGCTGGAACTTTTACAGAAGCTGAAACTTTTGCTCAACTTTTTCCTCGACCTTCCAATGTCTTCGGCAATGTGCATGGCATCGATGGAAGCACCCAACAGTCCTCTGTTTGTGAATCCAACAACAAAGATCATTGTATTCTCTGCGAAATTGCACATTGAAAGACTCTGCGAAAAGTCTTCAGAGAAATCCACATTGCACTAAACGATGAACTCATCACCTCACGTTGAATGCAGATTGTCCGCGTCTTTATCTGGAACAGACAACTTGTCTTCCACATGGAAATGCGAGCAACTGATTATAATAACCGTTCAAAAACACAGCACCAACTAACGAACACTAACTAACCGTCCAGATGACATGACCAAAATCTCCGCAACTTTTTGACAAATTGCAAAGTTTTGATTACAGTAACCACATCTTCTAAAACTCATTTATTTAGCGCAGAGTAATGTCATTAGATGAAGCCATTTCCCACGCTATTAATTTGCTGGCCATGACAGTGGAAGTGTCGTTATTGAAGGCGTAGAGATGGGCGTCTTTGCCTATTGCCAGGGTGGGATAAGCTTTAGCTGTTATGCATTTATCGCAGTTGTATTGATTTTGATGCCTAGACTTGACTCCGCAGCTTTCACGAACCAGGAGGCTTACATTGATCACTGAAGCAGTGAATGCGGCTAGGAGAAATAAGAAAACTAAAAGAACAAACACACAAAAAAAACTTTCACCCAGAAAATAAATCTACTGAACTATTTACTCTTTTACGGCAGTAGTTTGACAATCATTGTTCTCACATCTTCCTGGCTATCCTGTGAGGGATTTAAGCCAGTAGAGGCTCTGATACCATATTATAAATTATGAGAGAGCAGAAACACACAAGAATAACACACAATAATTAATTTCTATATTATAATAATCAGAGATACATCAAATATATATAGTTGAACTAATTCTAATCTTAGAGAGAGAAGTCGAGAGAATCTCTCAACTTCCTCAACAACCCAATCCAAACTAAGTAAGCATAATAATTGAGGCATTATCTCAAACACCCCCCCTTAATGCCTACATTACAGAAATGGAGAACACACTAATTTAATACAAACATTTGTCTGCCCTGGTCTTCATTAACATTTGTACCCACTTTGAGATCTCATAGACAACACTCTTTTCTCCATCATTTTCGAGATACCATTCAACCCATTTAAAATACATTTGTTTTTGACCAGTAATGCTGAATTTGTAAGATCAAAGGTTCTTGACACCCCCGAAGAAGAGTCTTGACACTGAACTACCCTATGGAAATAAGTCGCTAAGTCGCCAGGTCGCAAATCACCCTTCATTCTAGTTTCACGTGACTTCGCGACCTAGCGACCTTGTGACCCGGTCGCAAGTCACAGAGTCGCACTCCCATCGGTTTTCCTAGCATTTGTGACCCAACTACCTCGCGACCTGGTCACAAGGTCGCAAGGTTGCACTTCCATCGGTCTTCCTAAAATTTGCGACCCAACGACCTCGCGACCTAGTCGCAAGGTCGCCAGGTTGCAAAGTCGCAAACCCTTTGAGAGTTTCAACATCGCGACCTTTGCGACCTTGCCACCCAGTCGCAGGTCGCTAATTCAGTCTTCCTGTGTCCCCAGTTGTAAAAACTAATAACTGTGCCTAGGCTTGTATTATCATGGCATATTTCTTATCCTGGGACTCTTTCATGAACATGACAGGTGAATTCGAAGCCGACTTAGAGTGTATCCCTGTTTCCTCAGATTCAAGCGACATGGGACCTCCAGTGGCCCGCAAAAAGAACAAGAGCCCGGAAGCATAAGAAATAGAGATGGATATACCGATGTCCCCGCACCCAATCTACAGGGACACTTTGTGCACATTTTACAAAGGGGATAGCATGCGTTGGTATCAAGTGTACCAGGAATTCGCTAAGCTAGAATTCCTAGAGGACCTCCCTAATCAACAAGCATACATACAAGTTAAAAGGTCAAGGCTACATCATGCAGGTGCCCATGCCGCTATATTTCCATGCGCGGAGGTCATTGAATGGATTATAGAAAACATCGACCCCAAAAAGTGGGTAATCAGGGACTGTGAAGGCAAATATTTCACAACTCTCAAAGGCTTGGATGCTCACGTTTACTACACATTGCCCGAATGAGAGGAAGACTTCACAGAAGATTGGGCCATCGCCCACACAGTCCCCATAATAGACACTCTAAAAGGATGGTGGGAGGAGCCCGAAAAATTCAAGGCCAAGAAGGATCAAGAATATCCAGTGGCAGGTCTTAGGAAGTTGTATAAACTGGTAGCCGCTATGATTTGTAGATTATACAGGCGTCCCGATGCCACCACTTTCAGTGGTATGTGGGAAACCCTAATGGAGTATGTCACGGTGCACAACACCCATTTCAACTGGGCCAACATACTGGTGGCCTCTTTTCAGACAAACATATCCTCGACATTGGTACTAGATGATGGATATCCTTCTGAATTCTACATGGCCTCTTACTTGTTGGATGCTGTTTGTTCGAGGTTCCATTTTGAGGGATGGGTGCACAACTGGAATCCAAAGCAAGCACACCCAATCCACCTAGAGACAAAGGTATTTTTGGATTCTAGATACAAGCAGGACATAGAGCCGATCTCTTAAGTTTTCATCCCAGCTCTCTACATAAATTTGTTCAGCTAGGATGCTCCTTGCATGTCTTGGCGAGCCAAGGAGACGTTAGGTAAGGTGGCGCATTGGTTCCCACTTGCCGAGTACACATTCATTCGAGTCTTTGGTTCGTACAAGGCTCCCCATGCTATGCCTCGATATGTTACATATAAAATGCTCATTCAAGAAGTCTGTTTCCAGATGACTTCCGGTTTCTCTAAGGTCCTGACTAAGGGAAAGAAGAAGCCATGGCCTACGATACCCTTCACTATCGGTACATACACGGTCAAAGATTTCAGAGAGGTAGAGGCAGAAGCAAAAGAGATGAAAAGTTATCACCTTGGGTCATTGGACCACCAGACATATGACCCAGAGAGGATAGTCCTTGATCACTGTAAGTGGGCTAAGTTCAAGTGGAACTACTAGCACACGGAATGCCCGATCGAAGATGAAAAAAGAAATTGGTAAAATGCAGATAGGAAACTCACTCTAGGGGCGTGGTTTGATCAAGAAGACCTAGATGACCAAACATTGGAGGACAGAAGTCGTGAATTAGGAGGCGCTTCTTCTTCTTAGGCTAAGAAGCCTCGAACTAGTACAGGGCATAACATTGCTACCCAACAGAAAGAACTAGAAGCCAAAGCCCAGCAAGAAATGGAGAAGAATATGAAAGAAGATGAAGAAAAGTGCAAAAGGAGCCTGAGGTCAGAGCAGAAGAAGAAGCAGGCAGAAGAGGCTAGGAGAAAAAAGGAGGAGCAAGAGGTAGAGGCTGAGGCAGAATGACAACTCAAGAAAGAGTTAGATCAAGTGGAGGCCGAATGCCAGAAGAAAGCAAAACAAGAAGCGGCAGCGGAGGCTGAACGCAAAAGAAAAGCAGAACAGGTAGCAGCGGCAGCAGCGGAACGTAAAAGGAAAGCCGAACAGGAAGCAGCAACATAAGTAGAGCGTAGGAAGAAAATAGAACATGAAAAAGCAGAAGTAGAGTGTCTGCAGAAAGAGGAAGAAGAAAAGAGAAGAAAAGAAGAGGAGGATAGAATACTAGAGAACATCGAGGCATCTCCCCAAGGTGCAGGATCACAAACAGAGCTACCACCCCTTGAGGTACCTGTAGTCAGTACACGCGCTACACTCTCCGATGTGAGTTCCTACGAAGGGCAAGAAGAGGAAGTATTCAATATTACCAGGTTCACATATGATCAGTTCTCCTTCAAGATCCGACAAGAGAAAAGGAGATGCCTGGCACGAAACCCTTCTGCCTCATCTACAGTTGCAACGGAGAAAGATATAGTCCTAGACACTAGGACTAACCCAGTAATGATAGCATCGGCCGACACAGCTTTCGCCGCGGCTACGGAGGAGAATGTGAACAGAATGAGCAGAGAGATCCTCTCTCTAAAAAATAAGTTACAAGAAGCAGAGCAGAGGGAGGCAAGGGTAGAGTAGGATAGGGTAGCATTGAGGGAAGAGATTCAGTAGCTCCAAGAAAAAACTGCCCCTATCAACGATGTGCCGCTCAACGTCCGAAAAGAGCTGGATGTATTAGAGGCAACCATGAGACAGGTTTACGGGGAAATGTTCACTATAAAACAAAAAGTTGCCCCCTTGGTAAGAGCCCAGGCAGAAACCAAACAGAGGAGCGAACAACTAAAGGAGGCCTCAGTCGCTTTGGATAGAATGATAGAATGGACAGGTCGGTACCCCCAGGCTCTCGAAAACCTACCAAAGAAAGACTGAATCCACACACAAGATGCCAAGGTCTAGATCCAGATTAAAATGCAGTCTAAAGATAAGCTGTCTAAGGACTTAGACAAGGTGATGGCTGCATATGAGCATCTGATCAACGACATCCATTCAATGCAAATTCTACATCACATTCCATCGCTAGGTGCATTGGGCGAGGAGAAGACATGGGAACAGGTGGATCAGGAGATCCAGACATTTTTGCAACCCATCAAACAAGCTGCTGCCACTTCTGATCTTGCACAATCACAGGAAAACTTCAGGAAATTAATTGTCACACCAGTCTGGATCTACACCAAACTGGCCTCCCTATCCAACCTGGTCACGCAGAAAAGAGAAACTTTAATTCCTAATGCTTTGGAGTGTCTGCATCGGTTGAGAGAAGAAGTTCCCTTGATTTCCCCTATAGCGACGGATTATCGTGCATGGAAAAACTTCCTCAGAGAACAACAAATTGATGCTCTTGACCTCACGATCGCACGCACCTCCTCATGATCAGATAGTAGTAGGTTGCAGGTTGCACTTGGAAGTAGGTCGCAGGTCGCATTTGGCAATAGGTCGCAGGTCGCAGATCGCAGCTGGGTCGCAGATCGCAGCTCTCATTCAGGTTGCAGGGCAGCTCAAAAGTTGGGGAGGCGAAAAGTCAGGAAGCCCAAAGGGAAAATTTTGGTCTATAAAACTCCCTTCGGGAAGAATGTAAATGATTTTTTTTTTTTTGGGACTCAAAGAGTTAGAGAGAATTGTATAGAAGGATAACACTCTTTTGCATATGAATACAAATACTTGTGAAACTCCTTTTGGATCTAATGTGTTTTTCTGTGCGAACACTATGAGTATTTCTTGTACAGTTTCAAAGATCTTTTGATTAATGAAGCTTCTCTTTTGATGGCATCATTCATGCATGATAGTTCTCTGCATTTTTGTTAATGATGTTAAGTTTATCTATGCTTCCCCAATGAATGTTAATAAATTTGTTTACTGACATTTGTATTTTCATTGTAAACATTTGAGGAAGTGAAGGTTGTTCCTACCACAAAGAATTGTTTCTTCTGTGGCTAGAACAACGTACAAGCATGACCCTTATGATATTCTGTTGACAGTATCTCTTTTGGCTTCATGTCTTATTATTCGCCTTGCTACGCATAGTGTTATATACGTGTTTAAACTCATCAATCATGTATCTTGTGTCGTTTGAATAAGTGTGTGTCCACAGGTTCATTGAGTTCTTTTGAGACCCAAGGGAAGGATACTTAAGCGGTAGCCGGACCCACACCCTGAACGGGATCCCTACTCCAAACAATTTAGAGTCTAGTTGGGACTTTTTACCGGGGAGATCCCCTACTGTTGGCCGGACAAACTTTCCCGTCAACGTAATAGTAACCACCTAGTCACTCTACCGCTTGTCAATGGTTTTTTCATAAAATATTTAATCGCGGAATGATCAATATGCACAAATGCTTCATATCTTGTAATATAGTGTCTGAACTTATTAATTGCAAAAATCACAGCTAAAAAATTCTTATCTGTAACTGTATAATTCAATTTAGCGGAAGAAATTTTTTTACTAATATAATAAATAGCATAGGATTGCTTATTTTCCTCTTGTCCTAAAACTGTGCCAATAGCCAAATCTGAAGCATCAGAGGAAATGTGAAAAGGCAGGGACCAGTTTGGACCTCGCAAAACTGGTGCCTGTACCAAATTTTCCTTCAATGTTTCAAAAGACTGTTGGCAAGCCGTGGACCAAGAAAATTCACTATCCTTAGCTAGAAGTCGGAAAAGAGGAGCAGCTATTTTTGAAAAATTTTCAATGAATCTTCTATAGTAACCAACATGTCCTAAAGAACCTCTTACTTCCCTTTGAGTTTTGGGTGCAGGAAGATTCAGAATGATTTCAATCTTTGCCGGATCAACCTGGATACCTTTGTCATAAATCAAATGGCCAAGCACCACTCCCGCTTTTCACATTAATCTACATTTCTTATCACTCAAAGCGAGATGGGCTTCTTGACAATGGAGAAGTACTTTCTCCAGATTTTTGAGAGCTTCCTGAAAAGAATCACCAAACACAGAAAAGGCATCCATATAAATTTCTACAAATTCTAGATCAACAAAAATAGCCAGGACTGCCCTTTGAAAGGTAGCCGAGGCATTACATAAACCAAAGGGAAGCACTTTGTAAGCAAATGTCCCCCATGGACATGTAAAATTAGTTTTATCTTGATCTTCGGGTGCAATCTGTATCTGGTTATAACCACTGAAGCCATCCAAAAAGGAGAAATATTTATTTTCTGCAAGGGTATCAAGCACCTGATCAATGAAAGGGAGAGGGAAGTAGTCTTTAAGAGTGGCTTTATTCAATTCTCAATAATCAATACAAATACACCATCTTCCATCTTTCTTAGGTACTAGTACTAATGGAGAGACCCACTGACTGTCGGAAATAGGATAAATAAAACCAGCATCTAAGAGTTTCTGTACTTATTCCTTCACAATATCTCTTAGAGCTGGATTCATTCGCCTTTAAGGTTGTTGGGCAGGTTGTTTCCTTCCTGAATATAGATGTGATGTGTACAAGTTTAAGGAGGGATACCCTTCATATCTTCATAGCCCCAAGAAAAGGCACTAAGATGGTTTTGCAACAAATTCACAAGCTGATCTTGCTGAGATGAGTCCAAATCTGAACTAATATGCAAGGATTTACCAGGGCTAATCTCAACAAGAGTGGTATCAGGCTCAGGAGTACTTAAGGGAGTGGTCAAATAAAATGGTACAAAAGAATGAGAATCATGATTTTCTTGAAATTCTAGGCTGAAAATTTGGCTCAAAGGCTCATAATTAGGCATAATGTCTAGATTATTTAGGAAATCTTGAATCTCATCTTCTTGTGAAGACCCAGTATAATGATGGATAAGGGAAATAGGTTGAGTATCCTCATCATTGCTTTGATCCAACCATAAAGTGTCTCGAAAGTCCTGAATGGATCTAGTAGGGGGGTATAAGGTATCTTTCTTCCTAGAATCTCCATGTGATATATACATATCACTTGAATGACATTCAATATATGCATCAGCCGTAGCAAGCCATGGTCGACCCAAGATCAAGGGATGTCATCCTACTGGGTTCTTTGGCTCAAGCACAATCAAATCAGCAGGATATTCCCAAGAATCTAATGAGATGATCACATTGTCCAATACTCCTTCTGGCTTAATTTTAGATCTATCTACTAATTCAAGCACAGTGGGCTTAGGGCGAAGATGAGATAACCGAAGTTGATCCATGGTTTGATTAGTCATGAAATTAATGGCTGCCCCTAGGTCTATAAGAACGTTAGAGACAAGGACATTACCAATCGGAACTGAGACAACAGGGTTTTAGGGATCAATATATTTTTCCACAGACACACATCCCATCATCAACTCTGCTGCCCTACCAACAAATTGAATGGTTTAGGGTTCCAATCTCTTCCTCCTGGGTTTCTTGAGACAGATTTCCTTAATAATATTGGTACAAATGGGGATCTCTTTAATGGCTTGAAGCAAAGGTATCTTAATGAAAAGATTCCGAAGCTCAGATGCCAAAATAGTTTCAGAAATAGGCTCACTCCTTTCCATTACTATCCTCTCTGGGAAGGGAGGCTAGTTGGAAGAATATGGCAAGGATTCAGAGGGTAAGGGCTGCTTAGTGAAAACTTTCGGAGAATGGTTGAGAGTTTCCTCTTCTCCTTTCTCTTCAACGATCACCATAGGTTGCTTCTGATTTTATGATGTTATAGTCCTTCCCGATCTTAATTGAATATCGTGAACCCCAACTGGAATAGACTGGTATTCGAATGGTAAAGGTGGGTTTGTTACGTAGATCATTTGCATTGTTTTATTATTATTAGGATTGGGCATAGGTTGAGCAGGAAACTGAGGAGGTCGAAAGGGTGAAGGTAAAGGCAATGGTGGAGTGGACTGACTCAGAAGTTGAGGCATTGAATAAGGTGCATGTGTAGATGGGTATGACTGCATATATGGCTGGTAGGAATATGGAGAATGAGTTGGCCCTCTCCAACCTTGTTTCCATGGTTGAGAAGGTTGCCTATGTGTAATGTCCCCATTTTAGCACATGGCTAAATGGAACATTAGAATTTTGATTTTATATTATTGCAGCTAAATAAATGGGCAAGGAGGTCCATGATTATGAAAAACATCAATTAAATCCCTCACATTATGAAAGAGGAGAATTATTGGAGCTTGTTTGCACACTCCATGTGTGAAAAGGGTTAATTGCAAAAAAGAGGGCTAGGTCATGTTGACCAAGTCAAACTGCGCAATACATGGAGGTGTGGCTTGGTTGGGAAGCCTACGAAATTGCATGAGGAGGAGAAAACCCTAATGTGTGGGGTCCATGGCTAAGGAGCCTTCATTGGCATAGAAGGAGGGGAAAGCAACCATTTTGAGCTAGCTTGGATATTTCAAATTGCTTTCCACAGTTGCACACTGTGATAACTATGCTGCTCAGCACAAGGGATTTCTTGTTCAAGAATTCCCTCCCTTCTTCAGAAGCTCTTGAAGTTTTTATCTTCATATTCTCCACATCTTGGCTCAAGGCCAAATCTATTCCTTTCAGTGCAGTGATTCTTGCAGCAAGAGCCATTGTGTTGCTGGGGTTTCAGTGGAGGTTCTCACACCATCATTTCGGAGCTCAGATTTTAGAAGAGGAATCTTTTATGCATCCGGGATATCAGTAGGGGAGATATCAGCTCCATTTATCATATCTTGGTAGGAGGCCAAACTCTTCCCATCATCTACAACGCAGTTCCTCTCCTTGACTGCGTAGTGCTTGAGTGAAATTGTCGTGAGGGGTTCAACCAGCATTTTGGAGAGTGAGATCTTTGGTGAAAGGATCAACCTTTCACTCTAGATTTCCATTGGAGGAGATCTATACATTATATGCATCTTTATTCAGCCATATCCTTCAGGTTCTCATTTTAGAGTAGCAACTACTCCAGCTACTCCGAAATTTCTGCAGAAATGCCATTTTGTATGTATTGTAGCCAATCACTTTAGGGATTGTTTATTATAGTTTCCAGGGGTTGAGATCCAGCTCCCCCTTCTTTATTTGAGCTTATTATTGCAATATCTTCATTGTATCATTATTTTTCATCAGTCTTCCTTCAGTGACTGCGTAGTCATAGTTGGGCATAGTATATGTAGCAGTGTATTTCATGTTCATTGTACTTGTGTATTCAGAGAAGGAGTTGCTTCAGCTTGAGTGATTATTTCCTCAAGATCTTGTACACATTTCTGCTATCATATTATTAATGAGAAGACTATGAGGGTTTATTGTATTTTCTGAAGTTTCTGCACTCACTGCTATTTTCAGCTCATGCTTGTGTATTGCTGTAGCTCATCTCTTGTGAAAAATATCTTCCTGAAGGAAGAAATATTTGCATAGCTATAGGCAGAGTCTGAGTAAGGGCCAGGAAGCCTCTGGTTCTCATCCTCTCTTTAGAGGTGAAATAACTGGTAAAATCCCTCTCAGTCCATCTCTGACATAGCCTTGTTAATATTTCCGACAAAGGAACATTTCAGTGGTGAAAAATTCTGCTGATTTCCATTTCAGAACATTATAGTGGTATCAGAGCATCGAACTTGGCACAGCCTGTGAAGTTTGAATTTCAGAAGCAGAGAGCCCAAGGATGAAGAATATGAGTTTACTCTCATCTGTTTTCAGATCTAGAAGAGAACTCTCCAAAGAGGTCAAGAAAAATTAAGGAGGAGAAGAGGAAGGACCATGCACTTCCTATTCTCACAGAGAAGCAGAGCAGAAGCATGGAAGACACTTGGAATTCAAAATTCTAAGTGAGTACCTAGTTGAATACCGAGAAAACCCTAGAGTCTCCCAAGAGACTTTATCTTTCTCACAGTTTATTCAGCAGAAAGAAGAAGAAAGACCCCACAGCGATGGGATGATGAGAGGGAGAGATTTCTATTTTCCACATTTGATGGATCACCCACATGTGCAGCAGAAGTTTGGGAAAAGAAGCTAGAGGCCTTTTTCCTGCTACATTCTATAGCAGACAAAGAGGCAGTAGAAGTTGCAGCGCTGCACTTAGAAGGTGAAGCAAATATTTGGTGGATCAAACATCTAGACCATGCAAGGGTTTCAAATCTTGTTGAATTTTCTCAAAGATTGATCAGTAGATTTGGAAAAAAGAGGGAGGAGCCCTCACCACCATTGGATGAGGCATGTACTAGCGCTGTTGAGACTATGGAGGAGCAGCCTTCATCTTCGGCAATTTTGGAGGCCAACACTCATGGGGAAGCAACACTTGCAGCTTTGCAAGGAGCTTCTAAGTTTCACCAAGGTATGATTGGAGATCCATTTCTTGTCATTTCAGAAAACACCTTGGATGGGTCTACATCATTACATGCATGTGACCTAGAGAAATAGAATAATATTGCGCTGTACAAGAGCAGTGATGCAAAGGAGATCTCACAGAGATATTTCAATGGAGGTGCACTCCCACACTTTTTGGAGTGCAAGGTTCTTCAATAGTTGGAGGAGGGTTTTTCCTTCTCACAGGAACACATAGAAGATGGGGGACATCTTCAGATGGATATCTTCTCTCATGACTATGGTGGACATTCCTTGTGCCACACATATCATGATGGGGGGTTTTTGCCTACCAACTATTTGGATCCTCATATGGTCTCATTGATCCTTGAGAAGATTGCATTTCAAAATCCCATGAAGTGCAAAGGCAGAGGTTTGATTTGGGATGAGGGTAGTCCTCAAGAAAGGAGCACCAGGATGAAGGAAGGAAGGAGACATCCACACATTGCTGAGTGGATGTGGTGGAAAAGGAGCAAGGGGCTAGTGAGCCACTTGCAAATTTATGATACTGGGAAACAGGAGGCTTGGCTGCGCTGGTTACTCTTGAAGGAGTTTGGCCATCACTTGGCATGCTCTCTTTCTAAGAGAAGGAGGAGGTAGCAAATAATTTTGTTGCTTGGGTGGTGTTGGAGAGAGAAAAGGCATATGTGCTCTCACGTGATGTACAATGTTGCAGGAGTAGGAAATGGAACTATTATGGTGCAAAGGGGATACTCCTTGGTTTTAGATGATCAGGAACTGCTTCCACCTTGGGAGAGATTCCATATTTGTAGCAACATTGTTGGAGGGTTGCCCATTTATGTTGAGGGAGATGAGGGAAACAACGCAGTGCTATCCAGAGACTATCTAGTGCCTCATGCAGAGGAGGGAGGAGCTCTTGCTCCAAGGAGAAGGACTCTTGCATCCTTGCATGGAAGTCTCCAGGATCTCATGCATGGAGATCAAGGCACACATGTGCCACTGTTGAGAAGGTGTGTCACCATTGAGACACAAGGAGGAAGTAGGGAGAAGACCCAACATCTTGAGATGAGGAGTACACATCCCTACTCATGGTTGGAGGATGATGCACCTAAAAGGGTGATTGGATTGCGCAGTGCAAGCATGGAAAAACTTGTTCATCCATCTATGCAGTCACCCCTTGAGGATGATGTCTCACTGCATGAAGACATTCTGCCAGGGAGACCACTAGATCACCAACTGATGGGAGATGCTTCACATGTTGGGGCACCACTCATTGTTTTCAGAGGAGTGGAGGCCTTGGAAGACAACTTCACAATGCAGAGAGTCTTGGGTAGACTTAGGAAGGAGGGGGCCATTCCCTCAATATCATTTCCACCAACTTTCATCTCAGATTCTGCACTGTGGCAAAAGCAGCAGGGGAAGGTTAGCAGCCTTCCAACTTGCATCTTTTGCATGAGAAATGTCAAAGGAGGAGATGACCATATGACATATGTTATTCATGAGGGATCATCAGCGCTGTCACTATGGAGGATGGATCCATGTGGGAGCTCCGGATTGCTGGTGGAGTATTCCCAGGATAATTTTGCTTGCATAATATTGACAGATCAACATATGAGGAGATGCATAGATCATGTGCAGATGGAGGAGTCAGCACAACCACCTCTTCTCTCTTTGAGCATGAGGGGAGACTCATTTTTGAGCCACTCCATTTGCATGAGCAGGACTTATGGTAAGGGAATTGTTTATTTGCATGATGATTTATATGTTCATCACTTAACCATATATGTACAGGATGTTGCTCCAAGGAGGTGCATTCTTCTTTTTGGACCCCCTGGTCTACTTGAGGCCATGAGCACTATTTGACCAAGCCCTAGGAGGACTTGGGAAGGAAATTTATTTTGGAGGACCTACTCACCTTGCACCATATATCATTCACTTCCTCCATACATTTGAGGAGAGTCGGGCAGCAAGCAAGTGGTTGAGAGGCCACACCTTTTTTCATACTCTTATGCAGTTGAGGGTCAAACTGCATTGGTTACAGTTGAGGGACCATTGTCTTTCTCCCTTGCTACATATGACAACAAGCATGGTTTTAATTATGGCTCATTACATTGCTGATGTCCTTGTATTTGTTGAGAGCATGATTGGGGGAATGGCACATTGGTTGGATGTGTCCCTTGGGGGAGAAATCTCCCACATTATTTGCATTGCATGTTCTAATGGGAACATGAGAGGACATGTGGCCACTATAGAAACAAGTTTGTTTCCATTTGAGGTGAGCCATATGATTGATCGGATGCCATATGGTGATGATTACCAACTCATCAATATGAGATGATTTTTGATAGCATGTTTCATAACACTGGAGAAGAGACCTTTGGAGGTCTAGTCTTCAACTTTCCACTAGAAGGCAACTCTATTGTAGCCCAGGATCAGCATATAATCCAAACTTATACTAAGTGGAGAGGAGGACAGTGTGGGGTAGGCTATTTTGTCTACCAAGATCAGATTTTCAGCCCACCTATACTGCAGGAGCCAAAGGTGGAAGATGATTGTCAGGAGTTGCCATGTTGGGAGGTAACTCACTTTTTATAGATAATTGCTTGGGGGATGGAGGATCCACATGAGGAAGATATTCCTCAACATATTTTAGACTCCATACCTTGAGTGGAGGTTCTTCTAGTTCTATCCTTGCAGTTGCTTGAGGACAAGCAACATTTGGGAGGGGAGGACTGTAATGTCCCCATTTTAGCACATGGCTAAATGGAACATTAGAATTTTGATTTTATATTATTGCGACTAAATAAATGGGTAAGGAGGCCCATGATTATGAAAAACATCAATAAAATCCCTCACATTATGAAAGAGGAGCATTATTGGAGCTTGTTTGCACACTCCATGTGTGAAAAAGGTTAATTGCAAAGAGGGCTAGGTCAGGTTGACCAAGTCAAACTGTGTAATAAATGGAGGTGTGGCTTGCTTGGGAAGCCTACAAAATTGCATGAGGAGGAGAAAACCATAATGTGTGGGGTCCATGGCTAAGGAGCCTTCATTCACATAAAAGGAGGGGAAAGCAACCATTTTTAGCTAGCTTGGATATTTCAAATTTCTTTCCACAGTTGCACACTGTGATAACTGTGTTGCTCAGCACAAGGGATTTCTTGTTCAAGAATTCCCTCCCTTCTTAAGAAGCTCTTGAAGGTTTGATCTTCATCTTCTCCACATCTTGGCTCAAGGCCAAAGCTATTCCTTTCAGTGCAGTGATTCTTGCAGCAAGAGCCATTGTGTTGCTGGGGTTGCAGTGGAGGTTCTCACACCATCATTCCAGAGCTCAGATTTCAGAAGAGGAAGATTTTATGCATCCGGGAGATCATTAGGGGAGATATCAGCTCCATTTCTCATATCTTGGTAGGAGGCCAAACTCTTCCCATCATCTACAACACAGTTCCTCTCCTTGACTGCGCAATTCTTGAGTGAAATTGCAGTGAGGGGTTGCACCGGCATTTTGGAGAGTGAGATATTTGGTGAAAGGATCAACCTTTCACTCTATATTTCCATTGGAGGAGGTCTATAAATTTTATGTAGCATTATTCAGCCATCTCCTTCAGGTTCTCATTTTAGAGTAGTAGCTACTCCAACTACTCCAGCATTTCTGCAGAAATTCCATTTTGTATGTATTGTAGCCAATCCATTTAGGGATTGTTTATTATAGTTTCCAGGGGTTGAGATCCAACTCCCCATTCTTTATTTAAGCTTATTATTGAAATATCTTCATTGTATCATTATTTTGTAGCAGTATTCCTTCAGTGACTGCACAGTCATAGTTGGGCATAGTATATGTAGCAGTGTATTTCATGTTCATTGTAATTGTGTCTTCAGAGAAGGAGTTGCTTCATCTTGAGTGATTATTTCCTCAAGATCTTGTACACATTTCTGCTATCATATTATTAATGAGAAGACTATGAGGGTTTATTTCATTTTCTGAAGTTTCTGCACTCACTGCTATTTTTAGCTCATGCTTGTGTATTGCTGTAGCTCATCTCTTGTGTGCAATATCTTCCTGAAGGAAGAAATATTTGCATAGCTATAGGCAAAGTCTGAGTAAGGGCCAGGAAGCCTCTGGTTCTCATCCTCTCTTTAGAGGTGAAATAACTGGTAAAATCCCTCTCAGTCCATCTCTGACATAGCCTTGTTAATATTTCCGACAAAGGAACATTTCAGTGGTGAAAAATTCTGCTGATTTCCATTTAGGAACATTACACTATGCTGATATTGATTCCCATACTGCACTGCTGATGAGAGTTAGGATAAGAATATGCATGCAAATTATGACCAAAATAGTGTGGAGGAAATTCAGAAGCCATACCTGTACTTACCTGAGGCCAATTCCTTCTTGCTCCCATGGCATTCAAGTATTCAGCTTCAGGCTGTCCCCCTGTAAATACAGCTTTAAGTCCTGGTATAAAGGGACATTTTTATGTGATATGGTATTCTGCACAAATAACACACTTATTAGTTTCTTTCAAATTAAGAGGACACTCTTTAGGGGGATTCTTGTCTCTACATTTAGGACAGAAAATACATAATGACTCTTGTTCCTTTATGAGTTTCTGCTAAAATTTTAAAGAGTCTAACTGTTTGGTAACAGTGTTCATTATATCAATTTTCATGTTTTCCATTTTATTTTCTAGTCCAATAATCATAGCATCAGTAGATTTAGTTTTTCTATTTCTATTTCGAGTTCCTCTACCGGATTTGTATTGGTTTCTTGAAAATTTCAAGCATAATTCACAAATTTGATCAAAAGTTTGCTGAGAAATATCACCTTTTCCTAACATATTCAAATTATTTCTAGCATTATCAGTAAGTCCTCTTAAGAACAAGGTTCTAATAGTGTTGAGATCAAGCTTAAGTTTTGACCTTTGTAAAAGATACAAAAATCTTTCCAAATAATCTTCAAGCATTTCATCATCATCTTGTATGATTGTAAAGATTTCATCCTGCATGTCCCGAGTTTTGAAATATTCTTGATATTTAGACAAAAATACTCTCTTCATCTGATCCCAAGAGGTTATGGTGTTTCCTCCTAACCCCATAAACCAGCGAAGAGCTGAGTCCTTGAGGGTAATAGGAAATAATCTTAACTTCTGAGCCTCAGTTGCATAATCATAACTTCTACACAAAATATAACACTCAAATAGAAAAGAGTCAGGATCTTCATGAACTTTACCATGGAAATGAGGGAGAGCTGATGGTGGAATATTCTTCATCTGTGACATAGTATCAGGATCCATAATTGGAAACACAAAAGTGGATTTTCCTTCACTTACCTGGCTGTCACCAGTCCCTTCCAAATGATCTTCTTGGTCCGCCATTGTTCCCCTCTTACTTGTATCGCTCTCCACAGGCTGATCCACACTTGAGTTGTTATTACCAGAATCTAGGTGGATTGTTCCTGCGTGATGGGTTTAAATTGGATTGGGCTTCCTGCGAACAGAAGGAGACCCAATATGAAAATTATTTTTAGAATTATTTTGGCCCTTAGTGGGCTTCGAACCCTTACCTTTCTTAGGCATTCATTTCAAAAGAAAAGAAAAAAAGAAGAAAAACAAACAATTTCTAAAAAAATGCTGTCAGAAATCAATTAACACCAGTAAAATTCCTTCAAAGAAACAACACTACAAAAATAAAGAAAAATTACCTCTATTGCATAATCAAAAAATTCTTACCAAACCAAATCGCCTCCCCGGCAACGGTGCCAAAATGTTGGGTGCAGGAATTACACTTAAGCAAACTCCTCAACACTTAATTTGTCCATTCGGGGGATTCGTAAACTTGGAGACAAAGCACAGGAAATGCCAGAGATGGTATGAATCTTTCTAATGTAAATCCATACTTTCTTAAAAGAAATATTTCAGAATCAAATCAAAAGAGAAAAAGGCAACTTGAACCATCAAAAAATAATCTAAGACTGCGATGAGAAAGTATGCATTTGTGAAAGAGAATTAAAGATAAAAGGAAATCACTCCAGCTAATGGTTGTTTAATCTAATGAGAGTGTATTCTACTTTAGTAGAGACACCTTAGCAGTCTCATTAGATGGGCCCTTAACCTGCTTCCTTAAAGATTTCCTTCTTGCATTAATTTGTCCTGCACTAGTGCAGGATCAAAGAGTTATGTAGAAGGTATAAATTGTGTCTTTACTGAAGGTTTTTTAATTCATGCAAGGGCTCGAAATTTTCAAGGTTCAGAGCACTCGGATCCTGTGGCAAGAAACTAGTTCCTGCCCCTGATCAGAGCTTCCTGCACTTAGCTTTTAATCCTTAAAACAAGTGTTCAATTATCGTAAGTGCTATTTTAATATCAAATCAAATTGCACACATAAAAGTGAATGTTTCTGATTTTAATAAAATGCAGAAGTAAAGAAACAATCATTTATCCTATCGTAAGTGTTTAAAGAAAGAAAGAAAATCGTGGAAAGTAGATTAAGAAAACTTGCTGCATCACACCAACGTGCACTGGTGCAGGTTTGCTTCTCCTGCTTGTACCAGGCAGTGGAAAACCAAATAAATAGAACTGTAGGAAAACGAAATGTCACACCAACATGCATTGGTGAAGGTTTGCTTCTCCTGCTTGTACCAGGCGGTGGAAAACAGAATAAACAGAACTTCAGGAAAATGGAAATGTCACACCAACGTGCCTAGTGCAGGTTTGCTTCTCTTGCTTGTACCAGACGGGAAAATCGAATATGAAATTAAATGCAGGAAAGTAATTTGCAGGGAAAGAAAATGTAACTACTTCACACGACGAATCCGTTTTCAATAAGACAGGAATACATGTGCTAGAAATTGAATCACACTTTAATAATTTAAACACACATTACATGAAACAGAAAACAGGGTAAACGTGCTGGGTTGGCTAGGCCCTAGCCAACCAATGCGTTTCCATTTTGAAATTAAACGTTGCTCAGTAAACCAGTTAATTCATCAGCTTAAAAGAACAGAAAAATAATTTCTGAAACATGAGGCTGAAAAAACTTTCATTAATTTATTGAGGCGAATACATACGTTGATACAATGTCCAACCCAGATTCGGGCAATAACAAAAGACTGGTTACCGCCTATCAACTTCAATCTAAACTCTGCTCCCAAAATTATCCTCCTTCTCGGTCTTATTTACACTTTACATTATATAGATCTGTTGGCCGAAGGCCAAAACAGATCGTTCAACTAATTCATAACAAAATGCAGAATTTAGTCTCAGCCTTCAAGATAAGACGGTTTTGCAAAACTGGCCGTAGCTAACCAGCTTTCTCCCTTCACGGATTAGTCTCGGCTGCCCTTGAATCATTCGCTGTCGTGGTTGAAATGGCTTAAGACGGGGCGGTGATTAAGGATGTTCAGATCTGCTGCGAAGATCTGTTGTGCTGGAAATAGTGCAGATCCGATCCTGTACTAAGATCAGCGGTCATGATAAGCACTTTAACCATCACATAACCTTTGGAGATGTTGATTAGTTACAAAAGTGATTTACAAATAAGAAATCATGTGATAAATATTTAATTAATGCTAAATTGAATTAAAACATGAAAAATAAAGGTTTATACTAAATGTGTCACCATGCTTGGACTGGTGCAGGATGAGGGTGCATAAAGGAGGTGAAACAAGGGTAAATGGTTATAATTTAGGAAGGGAAAAGTAGTAAAAAAAGAGCAAATTAGGGGGCTAACAGATGTTGAAATAGAGCATGTACAAGAGGCATAAATCCCACAACCTTCACTTACAAGAAACACACAAAAGATTAGTAAGCAAGGCCATAGGATGATAAACAGAACTCAAACAAATGGAAAGGGAAACCTTGAAGACATCCTTCAAGATATAGATATTGAGGAGACTCCAGTAGTCAGAGCTGAAGATATTGAAGGTGACAAGAAGAAAAATAAAGGTAAGACTGCTAAAAAGCTTGATTTTGTAGGAGAAGATGCACGTTTCTTGTTTCAGCCAAGAAAACCACTTACTAGGCTGCAACTTGCAAAGGTGTCATGGAAAATAAGAAGACAGGGGATGCTGACAAATGCAAGCATCCTATCACAAAAGATATTATTGACTTGTCTCCAACAACAGAGGAGGTCATTGTGCAAAGGAAAGGAAAAGAGAAGATGGTTGAAAAGACTGAAGTGCAGGTACTAAAAGAATAGTTGAGAGAGGCTAGAGAAGAAATCATTGAAACCAAATTAGAATTACAGAAAGCCAAGGTAGATAGAAAGTTGATGGAATATTTTAAGGAAAAATTCAATGAGCAACTAAATCAGTATGATGAATAATTAGCTAATTCCAAGAAGTTGCTAAAAAGAACAATGCCTTTGAGAAGGGCAATGAAGCACACCAGAAACATAAATGTATGGTTACAATGTGAAAGGAAGAAGCTCAAAATCTAGGTCAAAGAGTCACATGATCAAATGGAGATGATACAATTAGAATTAAAGAAAAGAGGCCTTAAAATCATAGTGATAAATGAACTTGAAGAGATTTAGCCTCTTACTGCTAAAGAAGAAGTTCCCAAAGCTTGAGGAATAGACCTATCACATTTTTAATGTTTTTCCAACACTTAGAAACCATCATTTCCAGATTTAAAATTGAGGTTTCGAAGAAAAGGGAATTTTTTTGTGTTTTTCTACCAATTACGCAATTTTGTAGCGAATCCCAGGATTGAAGCCCAGATTTCGCTACGAAATCCTTGTAGGTTACTTTTTGTCAAAAATCACAGTTTTGAGTGAAATCAAGGAGGGATAAAATTTGTATTTAGCTCATTTTTTCTAACAAACACATCAAAACTAGAAAATAAGGCTAAGAATTGGCATAAATAGGTGAAGTGGATTTGCTACAAAACCACGCTATGAAATTGCCTTGTTTTCCTATGTTTCTGCAGGAAGGAACATTTAGTAGCAGTTTGGTGTTTTGAAGGTTCATTGGAGGTCAGCCAACCACATGGAGGGTTTAAAGAGTATCAATGGAACACTTCAGCATAAGTTTTCTCTTCAAAAAAGTTGTCTTTTTCACCAGCTTAGCATAAAGACAATAATCAAATATCATGATATATATTCCTTAAAAGTAGGGTGAATAGTTTCTAAATCTAGTGGGGGTATTTATGCCTTGATTATGGTTAGTGCCACTCAAGCACTTGACTATTTTTGATGTAATTATCTAGTACTACAGTTAGTGAATGTAATAAATAAGAGGAAGAGTCCTAATAGGCTTCTAAGTCTAAAGTCATTAGGTGTTTGTTTCATTCCCAGGTATCTAGTTTCTTATTAAGTTAGGTGTCAAAACAAATGGTTCGATGATCTATCCATGTGGGAAGATCCAATGTAAGGTGAAAAAATCCTATTAATAGGTAGAACTTCAAAGAAGATGGGGTTGGAGAATGTTATTTTGCACTACCACTTTTGTAAAGTTTTTATGATCAATAATATACAACAACTGTGTCTTTCTTCTTCACCTGAGATTCATTTGGTGTTTCAATGAGCTTTTTTCCTATACATATTAATATTTTCTTTCAGTATCTTGATTTTTAATTACTCATAATTCATGTTCTTCATGCTCTAACTTCCTTTAAACATTAAGCTATTGTATATCTGTGTATGTTGTCCTTTCTTTGGAACATCTACATGCCTCAGCTTCCACAAGGAGGATCATTTCACTGAATTTCCTAACACTGTGGTAAAACCTATACATTTTTCACCTGCATACAAACACATTCAAGACATTATCACAATGTTAGCCATATGATTGAATCATATTTTAACAAATCATAGTTAGTTTTTGAGAGAGTCCTCTTAGGCTGAAGAAGCTAATTTTAAGTCAAAAGTTGGTTAGAAAGAGTTACTCTAGGTTGTCTGGTGGAGCAGCCCATTTTTACCAACTTAGTGATAACATACATATTGGGTAGAAAGGATAGCCTCTAGGCAAGGCTAAATGGTACACTCGAGAGAAGGCGGAGGAAAATTTTCCTTACCTCATTTAGTAGAATATTTTGGAGACCAAAACCCTCAAAAAATGGGTAAGTGTGATCCAAATTGAACCGTTATAATTTTTTTATCCATCTCAGTGCTTCCACAGTGGAAAAGGTGGAGGAGTCAACTCACAATACTAATTTTACCTGCGGGACATAATTTGGAAAATTGGGGTTTGAAACCTTTTGAGGGAATTTTGAGGCATCAAATGACATTTTTTGGGGGTAAAACATAGTCACTTTAGTGTCACAGATTTTTACTTATCCTACACATAGATACCTATCCAACGATGCAATAATTGCCTAAATCAAATTCTACATGCAAAAGTTATACCACTCAAACGTTGACCTTCCTGTTTCGCCACAATAATTCGAAAGGATGCCATGCCAAACCCTATGAATTAATGAAAAGGGGATAGCGACATGATCTTGATGAAGAGGAATCTAAAATAGTCCTTATTTTAACTCTAGTTTAGAGTCGAGGGAGTCAAACCTAACCACTAGTAGGATATTTTCTTGTCTTATAACCTGACCACTAGGAGGAAAAGCTGTTCCATTATTTCGAGTGCATTTGTTCCATAGATGAGAAGAGTAGTTGAGAGGGATAGGGAGAGAGGAGAGAGCACACACAAAGGATTTGTGCACTATATTTTCCCACAATCCACAAGCCTTACTTCGTGGTACTCATAGTTATTTTATATTTAGAGAAAGAGAGTAGAGCGACCTCACCTTCCATCTGGGTTTTCTCCCAAAAGGGTTTCGCTGGTTATATCTTATGCCAATCATGGTTTGTGAGATTTTATTTTTTTTGTTCTCTATTTTTTGCATAATTATAATTTTCATGCATACACAATAAACAATAATTTATAGATCCAAAAAAATAAATAGAAATAAACCCTCATAGTGTATAATTTCATATTTTTAAGTATAATTTTATCAAATTTGTTTTGACGAACTATCTAATGGAATATCCATGATAGTTTATGGATCAAACCGTCTAAAATTTATTTTATTTATTTTTGATTAAAGGCAATCTTCTATTAATGTCCTTGCATTGAGTCCAAAGGAAATGGAATTTATTATCACCCTTTTCATTAAAAAGTGCAAGTAACCTTTGAAGCCTCCTTTGAATTTCCTCTGGGGTAGTGCTATATGGTATTTTTATTAACTATGACAACAAAATATGATGAAGTATTATAAGTACAATATATGATTATATTCAACCAATATCACATGAAAATGCATTTATATAGGACAAAAAACATAATGTACATAATAGAGAGGAAGATAATCTATGACCCTATGAAAGAGGAAGAGGAAAGGGGAACACTTTTATGGTTTCCATTTCAACAAACAAATGGGGAGCATCATTCCAACATTTTAAAACTTTTTGTTAAATGGTTGGCATGCATCTTCCAACCTTTCACATTATATCCATTATTGTAATTAGGGAAATTGGAAAATCTTATGAAATCATAAAGCACATGTGATTTCAATATCAGTTTTATGTTCTTGAACTTCTCCCTTAGTTATTATATCTTTGGGATATCCATATAAGTTTCAAGGTGGCTACACTAATGATTCTCTTTCTAGAAAAGATAGTTTGTAAGTTAGTAATCACCATAAGTTCACCATCCTTGAAATAGAGCATTAATATCATAAACATATTTTGAAAACAAGAGGTAAAAAGATATATGACAAATGAATCATGAGTATATTTCTCATTATGGCCTCGATAATAACTACCCAAATATTTCATAAGATATCATGTAAGAATTTTCGAGGTTATGGTCATGGTAGGTAGGTCAATATGTTTCCTAGTTAAGAATTGTTGAGCTACCATCCAATGATATGTAAGGAAGATAAAATCACAAAATGTCATGTGGACTCACCGCTTATATTTTACTCAAACATATTGAAAACTAGATGATAACGGTGGTGCATATGTGTATAACTCAACTTCAAGTAACTTTTAAAGCATTTCAGAGTTATAAACTTAACAATAAATATTTTAACCCCTCTCTCTTGATCTTAAACCTATTTCTATAATGAGGTAGATATAAAATCCACTATCGGAGCTCACTTAAAGAATCCACTATTGGAGCATACTTAAAAAAAAAATTAATTACAACTATCAAGGGAATAAAATATACCTATGTATACATCATTACAGAAGAATTTAAAGCAATCTTAAATAATTTTCATTAAGGTTAAATAATAAAAATCTAGCATATCAATAATACCTTGAAATCTAATTTCAAGGAATGGCATTCGAAAAAGTTGCAACATGTAACAACCCAGGTGAAAATTCCATGTAATAAAAGTCAATAAGGAAAAAGTAATAACCATGATTGATGGGACACTTATTCCTAGTTGAATGTTGGGAAAAAAACATCCAAGTGGGTGTTCATTTAGTTTATTATGGCTAAGGAAATTGGCAAAGGAAAAGGCAAAGGCTTTGGGAAGGAAAAATGGTATTTTTGGTACATTTGTTTACAAAAATAATGGAAATTAGGAGAAAGGGAGGTGAAAGGTCACAAGTTGCATGTGAGGAGGAAAATGAAGGAAAATAATGGAAAATGAAGAAAATAGAGACCTCATCAATAAAAAGGCTTCTGAGGATGAGTTGGTACCTTTTGTCAGTTCATTTTTGGAGCTCCCTCATTATTATCTCTCTCTCTCTCTCTCTCACTCTTCGAAACTTAGTTTTCTAGGAGCATTTTGGCATTGGATCAAGAAAGGAAAAAAATGCAAGAGGAAGGAAGGAGAAAGCAAGGAAGAGTAGGATCAAGCAACTACAATAAGATTCTTTGCAGTCATTCATTTGCATGTGTGATTTCCTTTCTAGATTTGGCGTGCATGGTATTGCATGTAGTTATTTTCTGTCATGGCATGAGTTTTTCCAGTTGTGACAATGTTTTCAGCCTAGCCTTTCAATTTCCAGATAGCCATGGTGTGGTGGAGTTCTCATGTTTTGGTTGAGTTGGATTGATCAATGGATTTAAAGCTAAGTGAGGTGGATCTCTGAAATGATAGAACACGTAGCCAAGTAACCCTTGAACCGCACTGTGGGTTGTGGTAAATCTGGATAGTTTGTTGAATCGATGGGCTTAGGAATCCTCGACCAGTGAATGGCGGGATATACGGTAAAGCCTAGAGGTGGTTTCCTCTCCATCAGACCTAGGAATCCCAAGTTGGGATATATGGTAAATCCTAGAAAGTATGTCTTGGTTTAGGGCCTAGTAATACCTAGATCGGATTATGGATTGCGGTAAAGCCTAAGAGACTAGGAGATAGGAAAATTCCTCACGGTGTAGGTGGAGAAATCTGGTGGCATCCATGCTTGTTCTGGCCTAGTGATCGGGTGGAGATCATGGAAAGCCTATTATGACATATTAATTGTTTTGGCCTCTTGATCTGGTGTGGATTACAGTAAAGCCCGATTTCTATTAACGAGGGTGAGGTGGTTTAGCCTCAGGGTGCCCTGGTTGGTTCTTTCGGTTTGCATCCCACATTCATGCTTCAAATATATCGTGGGGGTGATTGGATGAAGAGAGATTTGGCTCAGATAATATATGGTCAGGTGGAATGTGGTAGTCCCACCTTAGGTTGGTTTTTACATTCATTAATGACAAGTTCATTTCCTTAGTATTTGATGTGTAAATGTATTGGTTTATATGTGGATTCTATGGATGTTGTATCCTTGAGATTTTTGTTGTTATTATGCTAGTTATAAGCATGTATTATGACAATGATGATGTATGGCTCTCCCCATGTTTTTAATTGTAAATGAATAAACAATGTATCTATGACCTAATAGAGGATACTGCAACTAATGATGTAAGGGAATAATGATTCTTAGAAATTCTTAGATAAGTATGAGACCCCTATGCTCAGATATGTTGTTTAAACCCGCAGATTACATATTCGTGACATGCTTGACGAAATGCCTGTCATGGCTAGTAGGGGTGCAGTCAAGTCCTTGTTCGAATAATTTATTTAACATCATTGTTCCGTTGTGTTATTTCATTCTTGAACTTGTGATTGAGTTATGGGTAGTGCCTTAGACTCCGGGCTAGAAAAAGTGCCTTAAATCATGCGGACACAGGCACAGGTTAGGGAAATATAGTCCTTGGACATAGGCATGCAGGCTTGTCTGTGCGTCCAGAGTCTCCCAGATGCAGACATGCAAGTTTGTGCATGTGTCCAGGGGTTAAGTTGGTTTAAAAATTAGTGGGACCAAAGGGATAAAGGCTTGAATGGTTGGGTTAGCTCCCAGGAGCTCTACTGCTGATGTGAAAGGGATGTTTCATGTGTTTCCATCGATTCCACTTCCTTAAGGTCACTTAGGAGGTTGAATCTGATCATAGTCACCTCTTATCACATGTTTACCCCTGTTGGTTGGTTAGTTGGGTAGATATGGGAGGAGGGTGTTATAGAGTGGTATCAGAGCTCTGCTGGTTGCATATGTGTTTCTCATACCTTGATCCAGATTTATGCAGGGACGCAATAAAATATACAAATAAACATAAGCGCAAAGATGCAACAGAAATAAAACTTCATTTCATTAATATCAAATAACTGAAACATGCTTACAAACATAATGGACATAAACTAGCTAGGGCGATGGTAGCTTATCTCTTAGAAGAGATGTGGTGGATACATGCCTTTTAACTATGTTACAATGAGGCTCGAGGCATATTTATTATTGATAAACTTTAGAAAACCATAAACATTCAAAACACTAACCATATGAGATGAAACACCAAACTATGGGCCCCGTTGGGGTAAATTGGTTCATAAATTTCTCGGGGTCTTAACTTTGGCATACGATCTTTGTTTGACGCGCATGATACCTCGTTAGAAATATCTAAGGACTACAACTGCTAATAATGAATGTTAAGTTGAACAATTACTTTCATCACCGATGATTTTCCAAAAAAACGTTGTTTATGGCCTCAAAACGGCTCTGGAAGTTTAGGACTCGAAAAACTGCCAAAAATAGTAAATTGTGCTACAATTAAGGAAAATGAAAAACTGAAAGAAAAAATGGTGGGGGTCCAACTGGAATAGGAAGGTGCCACACCAATATACACTTGGATCATTCCTCCCCCCTTAGGAATCAATGGTCCCCATTGTGTTCAACTTTTCCATGAGATGATGAAACTTCTGCTGAATTGGGTCCCTGGTGAGCCACTTGCCATGGTGAAGGAGTTGGCCTGCTTTGACAACCTAATATAGTTGGATCCTTTGTTGTTAGGTGTTATTGATTTGTGTGTCCATGATATGATCGGTTGTGGATTTTTCCATGTCGTCTGGGTTTAACTCTGTTGGTGTGAGTTGTTCTGCAATTTCAGATGTGTCCAGTAATGGTGGAAAGTATGGCCGAAGGTGATCCACATTGAACACTGGGTGTCAGCCAAGGAATTGGGTAATTTTGAGCTTAAATGCACTGTCTCCCACAACCTTGATAATGGTGTAAGGCCCATATTGGAGTGGTATGAGCTTCCAATGAGCTATGATTAGGCGTTATTTCTGCAAATGCAACCAAAATTTGTCAGCCACCTGGAACTTGTGTGACACCTGATGTTGATCATGTCGCTGCTTATATTTGGCATTGGATTTATCCAAGATATCGTGGACCTGCTGGAGGATGTGCTAGATGCGTTCAATAAATCTGTTTGCTTTATCAACCTCAGATAATACATGTGAGGAGCTTGGATTGATGTGCCCTGTTTGAAACAACTCTTGGATCTGCCTCTTGATTTCATCGTTCTCCAGAACACAACGTTGATAGATCGACCCATTAGGCAGCAACGCGCCTGGGATCAAATCAATGGAGTGCTTGACTTGAAAGTGTAGAGGAACCCCCTCGTAGGTGAGGAGAAAATTTCCTTATATTGATCCATGACTTTGTCCATCTGCTGCTGCTACGCAAGGGAGCCCTGTTTGGAGGCTACGATCACAATATTTTTCTTTCCCTGTGGGCGAATCATAATGAAAAAAAAATTCCTAGTTTCAGAAACAATATTACTGCATTGCTTTGCAGTACTCAAAGAGATGGTGGAAGGTGGTACTACCTTCGGTATCTTAAACAACTTATTTCCCAAAGTAATAATAATAGAACGAGGCCTAGACTCATACACAACATGTTGCTTCCACAAGTATGGTTGGCCTAATAATACACTAGACATGTCAAGAGGATAAACATCACATAGTACCTCATCCTTGAAAGGCTTGATGTTGTACGGAAGGTGACACTGCTGGTTGACACAAAGATCTCTTCCTTGGTGAAGCCACCCGATGGTATACGACTATGGGTGTGATGTGGTCAGTAGGCCGAGCCGCTTCAAGACCTCTACTGAAATGAGGTTCTTTTGGCTTACACTATCGATAATGAATTGGATTGTTGAACCCTTCACCCACACCTACGAATGGAAGAGGTGCTCCCCATCCTCTAGATCCTCAGGCTCCTCCCTTTGGGTCTTGGTGGTGGAAATGGCAGCACTCGGTTCTGCACCAATGATTTGCTTCCCTTTATCATTTCATTTGTCCAATTATGACTCAGAATAAAAACATGAATTTGATTCAGATGCCTTCATTTTGGCCACCAGCGACTGTTTGGCCCAACACTTGCTTGTGTTGTGAGTGGAGATGTTACGAAATTCACACCACTTCCTCGTGTCCTTCTTTGGATTAGTGGTGTTGTTTTGAGTCACCCCGCTTTGGCTTTTTCCCTTGTTCTCCATATAGGGGGCACCTTTCCCTGGCTTCAGATTCACGGATCTAAAGTCTCACTTCTCCTGCTTAAATTTTTTCTCGATCTTAGCGGCATATCAATATGTTGTGCCAAGCGAGGTAATGTCGAGGAAATCCATTTCCTCTTGAATGTATCTGTGCAAACAATTGTAGTACTTGAGCACCAAATATTTTTATGAATCTTTAATAACCAAACTTGTGCACAGGGTATGGAATAAATTCATTAGCTCGTGCACATATTGATCCCTTTGTTGTTGCAACGTGGTCCATTGGACGTGCTTGTCCTCATAGCTCCCCATAGGGTAATATTGTTCCTTGATGCTATCTCAGAACGAATTCCAAGTGGGTGCGACCGAGAACATAGAGTGTTCCCTCTTGTCCTTTTTCTCACAATAGGTTTCCCACCAGTGTTTGACATGGGTGGTGGCTTTGACGAGTGCAAAAGTAATATTTTCTTGGTTGAAGAAATCATGGACCGAGAAATACCCTTCCAGCAAATTCAACCATCTATATAAGACATTTTCATCTATCTGTCCTTCAATATAGGAATGTCGAAGTTGAATTGTACCTTGAAAAGAGTGGTTCCTCCAGAGTGGGTGCTAGATGCATATGTGCCACTGGTGGGTAGCCGTTGAAGGATACGAGAAAAGTTATCCATAATCGTGCTCCTTTCTTTCTTGAGGGCCTCCTAAAGAAATATTTTGATAGGATCTCCTCCTCCCTTCTCTTTCTTTTCTTCCCCCATGGGTGACCATCAGGGTTTGCGAGGCTCATCTTACAAAGGTTCAACCGGATCAATCCATAACTCCTTATACCCTGAACTCGTTGGGAACATGCAAATAAGGATTGAGAAAGAGAAGACCACTATGATACCACTGATCCAGATTTATGAATTAACATAATAAACTACAGAAATAAACATAAACGTAGAGATGCAACAAAAATAAAACTTCATTTCATTAATATAAAATAAATGAAATATGCTTACAGACAGAAGGGACATAAACTAGCTAGGGCGATGGTAGCTTATCTATGAGAAGAGATGTGGCAGCCACATGCCTCTGAAATGTGTTAAAATGAGGCTTGAAGGCATATTTATTATTGAGAAATAATGGAAAACCATAAACATCTAAAAATCTAACCGTAGGAGATGAAACGCCAAACTATGGGCCCTGTTGGGGTAAATTGGTACATCAATTTCCTAGGGTAGTAACTCTGGCATACTATATATGTTTGATGCACATAATACCTCATTAGAAAGATCTATTCGAGGAGCACAATTGATGACAATGAATTTCAAGTTGAAGAACCATATTTCCGGCCGGTGATTTTCCAAAAAAACGTCATTTAGGGCCTCAAAACGACTCCGGAATTTCAGGACCCGAAAAACTACCAAAAATAGTAAATTGTACTACAATTAAGGAAACTGAAAAAATGAAAGAAACAATGGTGGGGGTCCAAGTGGAATAGGAGGGTGGCCACCAATATCCACCTAGATCATACCTATGGTATATGTGCTTGTTGCATCTACACAGTGTTGGTAATGGTTGCAGTGATGCCACGATGTGTAGATGAAAGTTGTTATTGTGGAATGTGTCGTCATGAGTGCATGACTAGTTACATGTTGTTCATATATTTCAAGTGCTTACATGTATTTTCCTTGTATGTTTGGTTACATATTGTTACTTGTTGTTACAAGTATTGTTTTTTTATGCTTGATTACATGTGTTTATGCATGTGTATTGTACATGTTTGTGCTTGTGTATTGTCCGTGTGTACATTTGTGTATCGTCTATACTTATGATTGTGTATTATTCACATACATTGGTATGGTTGATGTCATCATGCATGAGGTCATAGTATGTGTAGTGATATGGTCATGAAACGATGACTTGACTCTAGCTAGAATGATGCTTATGTGATTGGTACATTCATTTGTTATATGTTTATAAGTTATGATTATGTTTATACATGTATCATGCCGATTTGGATGTTCTTGCAGATGAGGTATCCTCCCCAAATTATACTAAGGTACGTTGGTTTATTATGATTTGGTTTAGCTGACATATTATGCCTTGCAGGAGAGAGATCAAAATGAGTTGCAAGATAGTAGACTACAAAGACTCTCCCTATGAATCAAATGAGCAGCGTGGTGGGAACTCTTCTGATTTGGTAGACACATTGATAAGCTTAAAGGAATAAATAAGGAGTAGTAAGGAAGACAAAGACATGATCATACATGCATAAGAGAAACACACATAGGTTAATGTAATACTTCCTTAGAGCATGTCCAAATTGTAGTAGCAAGGGCCACTTCGTATTAGCCATGGGCAGGAGGAAAAAACTAATGGGGAATATGGCCGTAGGCATCCTGGTAGACACAAGTCAAATAGAGTTGACACAGTGAGAGATGGTAGGTTGTTGGATACTCCGGATAGGAGGGGTAATGAGTATAGATACTATTATAGTTCTGGTTCAGATAGACATCATGATCTTCATCATTATCATCCTTGCAGGAGGAGTGACAGGGGATACTTTCCAGATGAATTTAAGAAAGCAAAGCCACCTAATTTTGATGGGGATTTAAAGAACCCAGAGGATGCAGAAGCTTGGTTGCTGGGGATGAACAAATTATTTGAGTTGCATGAGTACACTAAAAACATGAAGGCCATAATTGATATCTTCGGCTTGAAAGGTAAAGAAAAAATTTGGTGGGAAGATGTGAAGTGGGTTAGAGACATCAGGACAAAGGAATTGAGTTGGCATGAATTCAAAAGTATTTTCAAGAAGAAATACTTATAAAAAAGGTACTATGATGGTAATTCCAAATAATTCCATGAGCTAAAGATGGGATCAATGACAAATGAGGAGTACACGACTAAATTCGTGGAGCTACTGAGGTATGTACCATACTTGAAGATGAGAAGGCTAAAGTTCAACGATTTGTCAGTGATTTTACATTAGCATTTAGAGATCAGATTGAGTATGATGAACCTCGGTCACTTGAGGAAGTCATTGGTAAGTTGAAGCATTACTATGAACATTCAAAGCGTAAGAATGAATCTCAACAAGGATGGAAAGGGAAAGACACATGTAAAGGTAAATGGCAGCCTAAGAGAGAAAGACCTCATAATGCAGAAGAGAAATAACATGTGACACTGCAAAAGAAGTTTAATGTAGCTAGACAGGGACATGGATCAGAACATCAACATAGAGGTAATGGTACAGGACAATTGGAGTATTGGACATGCAATTAAGAGCATCTCAAGAGAGATTGTCCACATAATCAGGGTGGTAGGCCTTAGATATATAGTGCATAGGAGGCGTAGACTATTGGGGATGTTGGACAGAGCATTCATCATATTTATGAAACCATGGACAACATGCAAGAAGATCACCAGGCATCAATCATTGAGATGGACAATAATCTTTGTGATCAAGTTATTTCTATTTTGATTGACCCTAGATCTAATTATAGCCATGTTAGTCTTGAATTGGTAGATAAGTGTGGCTTGAATAAGGAAATGCATGCAAAATATTTGTTAGTTAAGTTGGATACATGTACGAAGAAAATAGTTCACCATTGGGTAAGAGATTGTGAATTTGAGTTAAATGGCATTATTACAGCAGCACACTTGAACATATTTCCATTGGGATCATACAATATGCTATTGGGTATGGAATGGTTATACCTTCACAGGACCAAGGTGGAATTTCATGACAAAGCCATTGAGTACTTGGATGATAATGGGGAACCAATAATCTTACAGGGAAAGAAGAAAGGCACATCAGTTAGGATGGTGAAAACTATGTAGGCCAAGCACAATCACAGGAAAGGGCATGTGTTGTTCATAGTACATATTTCTAGTGACAAGGGTAAGGAATTTGAGGATGCATATGTTTTGAGCAGGTATCCAATTCTACAATAGTTTAAGGATGTGTTTACAACAGAGATTTCAGAGTTACCACCTCACAAGGAGGTAGAATTTTCTATTGAGCCGATACTAGGGGCAACACCAACATCAAAGGCACCTTACAAAATGAGCACACCTAATTTGGTAGAGTTAAAATCGTAGCTGCAAGAGATGATTGATAAGGGATACATTAGGGAAAGTGTATTGCCATGGGGTGCACCAATGTTTTTCATGAAGAAGAAGGATGGCACTCTCAGATTATGCATTGATTACATATAGTTGAACAAAATGACCATCAAGAACCGATACCCATTACTGAGGATTGATGAGTTATTCGATCAGTTGAAGGGGGTAGCAATATTCTCTAAGATCAACTTGATATCAAGATATCATCAGGTACACATCAAAGAAGAGGATATCTACAAGAACACATAAAGGACCAGGTATGGGCATTACGAGTTTGTTGTAGTTCCATTTGGTTTGAATAATTCTCCATCTACATTTATGTGTTTGGTGAACAATGTGTTGCGTCCTTATTTGGACAACTTTGTTATTGTGTTCATTGATGACATATTGGTATATTATAAAAAATGAGGAAGAGCATGCTGAGCATTTGGAAAAAGTGTTGAGATTGTTGAGAGAGCATCAGTTGTATGCTAAGGTCAACAAATGAATTTTCTTCCATACTGAGGTACATTACTTGGGACACGTTCTCTCCAAGGAGGGAAGTGTAGTAGATCCATAAAATATAAGGGCCATCATGGACTGGGTAGCTCCTAATAATATAGACAAGGTGAGATCCTTCATGGGGTTGGCAGGTTATTACATGAGGTACATCAGGAACTTCTCATAGATTTCTTATCCCATTACATCATTACAGAGGAAAGTTAAGAATTTTGATTGGAAAAAGGAGTGTGAGGCTAGTTTTGAGCAGTGTAAGCAGTTGTAGACACATGCTCCAGTGTTAAAGATTGTAGATCAAGACAAGGAGTTTGTAGTATCCATAGATGCTTGCAAGAGAGGACTAGGTGGGGTCCTTATGTAGGATGGACAGGTGGTATGCTATGAGTAAAGAAAATTAATTGAGCGTGAGCAGAACTACTCGACACATGATCTTGAGCTAGCAACGATCATACATGCATTGAATATGAGGAGGCACTATCTTCTTGGCAAGAGGTTTGTAGTCATGAGTGATCACATTGGGTTAAGGTACTTATTTGACCAGCCAAATCTGAACTACAGGAAAGCTATATGGTTAGCCATGATCAGTGAGTTTGACTTCGAGACATAGTACATCAAGGGGAAAGAGAACATGGTCACAGATGCTCTTAACATGCAGGTACATGTAAATCACATAGCAACGATGAGCTCCTGGGGGATATATTTACAGGATATGATCTTGCATGCAGGTTGATAGGATGACAGGTATATGGAGATTATGCATAGGTTGAAAAAGAGATCATGTACATGTATAGGTGCAGTTGTACAGGATATGTATTATCGTCTTACATCAGATGGCTAGGTAAGATTTAGAGACAGGAAATATGAGCCAGATAACAATGAGCTTAAGAAGGTGATCTTGAGGGAGTTTGACGCGAAACCATATTTGGGTCACCGAGGCTATCAGAAGACATCGAATACAGGGAATAGGTTGTATTATTGGCTAAATCTAAAGAAGGATGTGGAAGAGTTTGTAGCTAGGGGTTTGGATTTTTAGTTGGTTAAGTTAGAGTGTAGGCATCCAAGTGGACTATTACAGTTAATTGCAATTCTAGATGGAAATGGGAGGCCATTTCAATGGATTTTATCACAGGTTTTCCCAGGACTGCTAGACAATATGATTCCATCATGGTTGTGGTGGACAAGTTGATGAATGTTGCACACTTCATTCCAGTGAAGACTAGATACTCAACTAGCAATGTGGCACATGTGTTTATGAGAGATGTGGTCAGATTTCATGGTGTCCGGAAGAATATTTTTTTAGACAGGGATGAAAATTTCACTTTGAAGTTTTGGAAGGATTTGTTTGTAGGTTTTGGCACCGAGTTGGCCTTCAACACAGCTTATCAACTGGAGACAGATGGAAAAAAATAGAGGGTCAACAAGATATTGGAGGATATGGTGAGGATGTATGTGATGCATTGACAACGAAAGTGGGAAGAGTATCTTCCATTGGTAGAGTTTTCCTACAACAACGAGTACCAAGAATAATTGAGGATGAGTCCATTTGAGGCATTGTATGGGATGAATTACGACACTCCCATCAGTTGGATTGATCTGGTTAACAGGGTATTGATTGGACTAGACATGTTGGCATAGATGGAGTGGGAAATGCAGGTGATCAAGAAGAACTTCAAAGCAACACAGGATAGGCAGAAGAGATATGAAGAAAAAAAGGTTGTTTAAGGATTTTTAGGTTGGGAAATAGGTGCACTTGCGCATCAAGCCTAAGAAGAGCTCCTTGTAGATTGGATCATGTGCCAAGCTGGCACCACGTTTTTGTGGACCATTCATGATTATTGAGAGGGTCAAACCAGTGTCCTATCGAATTGCAATGCCTTCCATGGTGAAATTACATGATTTTTTTCATATGTCATTGCTTAAGAAGTATGTTAAAGATGTTGATCATGTTATTTCCCAAATTCACCTTAGGCTGAAGGAAGGCGGGATTCAGGGTAACACCAAACCACGCTCAGTCTGGTAGCTAGTCCTACCAGAACAGGAGAGGGCTCTCTCCGCGTCAATCTCAGGAAAAATGTATCAATAGGGCTTGAGATGACTGAAATGAGTGCTAATTTTAGGCTAGGTATATTAATCAAGGAGTTTGGAATGATTTTTTAGGGGTTTTGTTGGAAAAAAGGGAAAGGCAATTTTGGGCTTGGGGATGAGGCCAAATTCTTGTAGAGTTCAAGTTGGGGCAGGGAAGGCAATGGATTTGATGTCTTAGATTCAATGAATGGATAGAAAATACTTCTAAGGAGTTGAAGAGGGAAGGAAGGTGCAAGGATCCTCTTCAAACGGAGGAAAACATATAGAACTAAACAAAAGTTTAAGGCAGAGCACCAGCAAACTAATGAATTCTACCTTGGTTAATCATTTGTTTAATTCATAAACAAAGAGAAGGGAAATGGCATACATATAACATTAATGAAACTTACAGATACATGGAGAAAAACATCATAAAGCTAGAACCCACAAAGGATCCCAACAAGTCTTCCACAAAACTCTGGTGCTAGCACCTTAAAACTCATGAATGAATATCTGATGAGGTGCCAAACTATTCCCAAGAGTCCAGCACAAAATATGATAATATAGACAATTAATCAGTCCCACACATGCATAGATTAGAGCTCATCCTTCTAGGATTTGTTTCAACCAATTCTAAACTAGGAACTGAAATCTAGGCAATCAAACAACTTGCCTCTATATGGAAGGAAACTGATTCATTCATTTAATTTTCACTTTTTAGTGAATGAATCCTCTAGAACAAGTAAATATGAGCCAAAATTACAGCATAGTCATCAAATTACATCAATATAGATCGAGAATTACATCAAAAAGTAAAATAAATTAAAAAGCCAGGTGATTTGTTTGAAGGGTGAAAAAGGCAAAGAGTCTTCATATGCGCAACGCAAAAACTCAATGCGTGTGCACACCCAGACCCTGTTGGCGGGGCACTTTGCGAAGTCCAAGTGGGCTGTGATAAAATGGTTGGAGAAAGCCCTGCCTGTCGAATATCCAACCCAAGTGGAATTTTTCAATTTGGAGTTCATTTGCCCCTCCAAAACTTCAATCTACCAAAACTGGTTCATGTGTGTGCAAAAGGTGGCAGAAAGGCCATTTTCAAGGTGTTTTTGACCCTTTAAACCACCAAGAACTTGATGAAATCCTTAGGCCATTCCTTAGCATGCATAATTTATCATAAAAAACGCAAAAATATCAAGTTTTCCTCCAGAAGATGTCCCAATCATAAGCGCGCGCCAAGTGGCGCTACGCGTCGGGCGGAAAAATCTGTTTTGTGACCAAAAATTCAAAATTGACAAAATTTTCTCCAAATTCCTTGAAATTTGGACTGAAGGTCCATCATCAAGTATCATTCTTAGCCAAAGAAGCTTCGACCAAGATTCGGAGTCTATCCTCCCTTTTTCGCCGTTTCAGTGCCCTCCTTAGCCTCGCCTTCAGGATCTTCATTTTCGCTTTGCAAACATGTGTGCGGGCCCAATAGTGGTTCTTCATATGTATGAGCATGTCCTTTTCTTTGTTTTCTTTCTCTAAGAGCTTCTCCAAATGGATGTTGACCCTTTCGAGCCAAGTCTCTCGATCGACCTCAATCTCCCGCTCGATAGGTGTCATCTCGGATGGGCTTCTTCGGGCAGCTTGCCGGTTTTCATGAATGTTCTGCAATTCCATAATCGTCTGCTGATCCTCCAGCTGATTATTCTGCTGCTCCAGATAGTTAATGATCCACTGAGCTTTCTGCAACTTGTCGGTCAATGTGCTGATCTCATTTTTCTGCTCCTGGATGATTTCTTTCAGTTTTGAGCTAGGAGAGCTCAAATCAACATCAATCAATGTAAAATAAGCATCCTGACCTCCTGAAGGGCCTTCCTCCTGCATAGGCCTCTTACCTTTGTCCTGTCCCTGTACCTGTGCTGATGTCGAAGGCAAGACCCCTTCCACCCCAAGTGGATATAGTACTCGCGCTGCTGATGAAGGTAATGAGACCCCTTCCACCTCGAGTGGAGATAGACTCGTCGTGCTACTGCAAATAAGGCTCTGGTGCCTCTCTGATAGGTAACACATACTGGAACACTGATAGGCTCTGTCTCAAGACCCTCAAACTGATGTGAAGGCTCACCCGCATCATGAACAATCTCTGGAGGAGGCTGAGGGGCTGTAAAGAAGTCACGGGAAATGAACTCCTCCCATGCAATGCCCTGCAATCCAAGCTGATGTACCACAATCATCTTGATGAGCGCATAATGATAAATGCTGTTATGCTGTTGCTCTGGAGTCTTATTCTGCACAAGAGTAGTCATCCGCTCTATGTTTCGGCACATGAAGTATGGAATGCTCATCATCCTCACTCTCGTGAAATGCATCAACAGCCGGATATGGTATGCATAAAGGCGTGAGAATCTACCCTCGCAACTGAAGTATCTGATGATGAGTTTCATTAATGGCGCATAGGACTCCTTCAATAATCTGAAAGGAAACACCCTGCTAAGCTGCCTCATATAACTAGGCTAGATGTATGGCTCATAATATGCTCTATCCAGCTGCTGTCTCTTGTTCCACTCTTCACCTATGTTCGATATCCCGGTTGCCTGAGAAATGGTTTCTGGTGTCAAGGTGAAGTTCACTCCAGCAAGGTTTACATGACCATCACGCAAATGTAGGACAAATAAGTGAACCAACTCCTGGTGATGCTGAATCCGAGCAATCATCTCACAATACTGAAAGCATGACTGTTGCTAAAAGCATGCCATTGCAAGCAGGCAGGCCTACAATTGAGTCAAGGAAGTGGGCTCTTCTCTGACGTGCTTGCCACTTTTATGAGGCCTTCTCGGTACATTAAGCTCGGTGGTTGAGTCACTGTCTTGCTCATATCCTTGCTCATATGATGAATCTGTCTCTGTCATGGTGTTGAAAGCAAGGTGTATGCTTGTTGTGTTGAAAATGAGAAATTGGACTTAGTGTCTTTGTTTTCAATGCCAAATGTGCTAAATAGGAAATAGGAACAATGAGGGAATATGAACAGTGGGAAAAGTGGGGATTTTCCAGGTGAATTTAATGCAATAACAGTCACTTGACTGTTGGGAATTGGGGATTTTATAAGTGATATGGGAGGGGGAGGGCTAGTAGGGTTTTAGTGATAGGAAAAATGGGAACAAGGGATATGATTGGTTTTGGGACAGAGGGAATAGGAGAGGGGCCTTATGAAAACATAACAGTGATGGGAAACACAAATGAACAATGGAGTGGGAGCGTTTAGCACCAAAGTCAAATTTAAAATCTTCAATTTCAAACCCTAAGGGAGAAAATTTTGATACAAATATAGGGTTTATGTTTCACCAACCAAACTCTTATATCCTCCTTTTCAAATCACAGCAAACACAAGCTAAAATCAATGGCAAGGGGGCACAAACACTTACTTGGAGCAAAAGAGTTGAGCCGATTTGTTTTTTTTTTTATGAAGCCGTGATGAATTTCTGTCTTGGAGGCTCTGTGCGCCGCGCCTCGTGGATGCGCCACGACAATGCAATTTAACACAGTCAGACTTGGCCCAATGCGCCGCGCGCACTCCAAACACACAGTCTTGGCTTCAAAATCACAGTTTCGCCTTTCCACAACTAAATTCGACTTCAATTGATCTCTTGGCATACCAATGGATATTCAAACAATGAAAATATCTCAAATAGTGATGGATTTGATTTTTGTTTCTTACAAACCCATTTTTGTAATGTTTGGCATTGGCACTTTTTTCACATTTTAATACAAACTCTGATTTTTGTTTCCACTTGACTTTTTGGCTGAAATGATGACTCCTTTGTTGATTTTTTTGCAGGGATGGTGACATTGGATTTCGGCAAAGGATGACCAGGGCTGCGCTTTGAGAAATCTAACAACTGAAAATTTTGAAAATATACATATTTATTACAAACAATAAATTCGACGATTTCTTCTTCAAAACAGAGTTTTGAAGAAAAGTCATGATCAAGCATATTGACGATGAAATTTTTCAAATGAAAACTGATTTTGAGCCTCCCTCTGACTTGCTGGCCTTATTTGGACATTTTGAAGACTGAACCCTAGACCTAATGACTGAAAAACCCTAAAAACTTCTTTGCTGACCAAAAGATCTAACGGGACTGTAAATGACCTTAAAATTTATTTTTATGAAGTTTGATAAACAAACCTAAGCCAGCAGGTACAAGGCATGAGGGATATAAGTGAAAAAACTCTTCCGTCAGAAGACCGATGCTCCTAATGGAATGCAACTGATTGGATGAATGAGACACCTAAAATGAAATGCAACAAAGAGTTTTTGATCTCTGACGGAGGGATGAACAGACCGACTCTAACATTGGATCCAATGGGGATGGTAGCTCCTTGGAGGTGCCAAGAACTGCAGATCTTTGGAAGAGCAGACAGTGCCTTCATCCATTGGGCTATGGAATCAGTGATTTGACAAACTGACACAAGACTTTTGACTCATTTATTGACTGAAACTGAACTCAAACTAATTGAAAACCAAAATAAAATCAAACATGACGGAAACATAACTAACAAACCTACTCTAATTCTTCTTTTCACCACCCGATCAAGTGAAATGGAATAGCCAATGCAACCACGTAAGCATCCTGGCAGCTATTTGATTTCTTCCCAAATGCTTTCTAATGCGTAGGAAAAGGGAAGAATCGAAAGGCAACTCCCATGGAAACTTGGAATCAAGTTGACTGCTGATAAACTTGCAAAGCATGAATTGACTGGATGACTGCAAAAATACTGCGAAAGGATCTTCATAAACATAGCTACCGATTTCCATTAACACATTACTGCTTTGGTCCAGGTAATCTTCATAGCTAGATATTAAGATTTTCCTCCCATCTGTGCTGTCTTTCTTTGGTGACTGCAGCAAGCTGTCAAAAGGATCTTGCAATTTGTGAATAACCAAACTCTGTAACTGATTCCAAACAGAACAAAAGTCTCCTTTATCGATCTCCTCATATGACTGCAAACCTTGATATGGGCTTTGTAATGAAAAATCTGTTAAACAAGACAATGAAGGGGAATTTTGAATAAGATTATCATCAACATTCTTTTCTGGCACATGGTTAACTAACGGAGAAGAATTTTTATAGCAAACATCATCCAACACACAAGCAATAGGATCATCAAAAACTTGAGAAGACTGTTGTGATGTATCCATTGAAACTGTATGACACCCTTCTAGCTGTTCATATTTTTCTTTAGAGATATTACGAAGATTCTTCTTTATGAACTGAAATGCTTCGAAACAAAAGGGTACAAAATTCTCTTGCACCATTAAATCATGTATTTCAGCTTCCATGCCTTCATCTGTAATCTGACCTTCAATTTCGTTTGGTGGCTGCAAATCTGGAGCTAGGGAGGGTTTTGTATCCAAAATGATTTCATCAGTCGTTTCAAGGGAAGATTTCT
The DNA here is from genome assembly GCA_034641835.2 of Pinus albicaulis. Lineage (NCBI taxonomy): Eukaryota > Viridiplantae > Streptophyta > Pinopsida > Pinales > Pinaceae > Pinus > Pinus albicaulis. The sequence goes on from CM076577.1 coordinate 359,879,774, forward strand.
CATTAACAACTTGCTCAAGAATTTCACTATCTGTCTCATCCTCGACATTAAAACTGAGAGATTGTTGATTTCCTATAGGCTGCTCATTTGAAGATTTACCATGCAATTTCCCCTTCAAAAACTGAAATGATTCAAAACAAAATGGTACGGAGTCATCTTGTAACATTTGATCATATGTGCCAGTTTCCATGTCTTCGTCTGCAACTTGAAAATCAATGGGTTTCGAGGGTTGTAAATCTGAATATGAGAAATCTTGAACATATTTTTCATTGCCCTCAAGATGATCCAGATCAATATTTGTTGACAGTTGATTTCGGATTGCATGAAAGTTGTCTCCGATGAACTGAAATGAGTCAAAACAAAAAGGAAAAGATCCTTCACTTACTTCAAAATTTGCTACACTTTCCTCGTCATTGTCATAGCTGATATGCATCGGTTGATCACTGTACTCAAGCTGCTGAAAGTGAACATCCTCCTTCCACAAACTAGTTGCTGATTTGTCTGCAAGATTAGCTTCTGTTTGGAGAACATAATCATCATCATACTGATCAAACTGAGGCAAATCATTAGTATAAAACACATCATCAAGCATACATTTCATATCAACAACTCTCTCTTCTTCAAGATGATCTATAAAGCAATCACTATGACAACTGGGATAAGAAACAAAATGTTTTGGATCAGCAACTTGTTTTTCTTCAATCAGCGAGCCATGGGCTTGAACATTATACTCATTCCTTGTGGTGATATTTTGCATCATCTCTTCTACTGCACCTACCAACATGTCAAGCTTTACCTCTAGAGGTATCGATTTCTCCGGATCCATGTTTTTCATCTCTTCTTCCTTCAACCTTGCCCTTTGGATCAACAAATGAGCCTCTACATTCACTGCACTATTCTACATCTCGTGAAGTGTTGCAAGATTCATTTCTCTCAACTGAAACTCCATTTCCGGATCAAAGGCACCCGGGTAGTGCAAGAGAGCAGATCTAGGAGAAGGTCTTATATCAGCTGGCATTGAAAAATAGACTCGATTGAATCTAGCAGAAAACTATTGTACTGTCTCCCCTGGCAGTTTTTTCAGCTGGTTATACTCTTCTATAATCAAGAAAAGGTTATGTCTGACCACCCACCTGTCGAGGAAAACTTCGACAAACTGCTGGAAATCTGAGATGCTCGCATCAGGCAGGGCTTTGAACCAACTTTTCACTTGGCCTTGAAAAGAAAGAGCAAAAAGTCTAATACTAACATCTTCTTCATCAACTTCGAAAAGGTCTAGAAAAGTCTCAACATTCTGCACATGTTGCTCAACGTTGACATTGTTACATTCACCGTCAAATCTTGGTAGATGTAGGTCATGATTTTTAGGGAAAGCATGGGATATAGGAGGCAAAATTAGAGGTTTGTATCAATTTGGAATTTTACAAGGTATAGGGGTATGTACAAATGCTGCAGAATCAGTCTTGGTCTCTTGAGGTTCATCAGTTTGAAGATGGTCATCACAAGATTCAAAAAAAGAGTCTTGATCAAGCTCAAAGGCATGCAAATCTTTGGTATTTACAATCTTCAAAGGGAAGGAATCAAATGCAGGTCGAGGATCTTTTCTCAAATACAATATACTTTGCAAAGCCTTCTTGACATTCTCATGAAAAGAGAAGAAATAATTTATGACAAAGAAAAAAATGTCTTCGATGAAATTCCAACTTGAATACCTGATCTTTGCATATTGTCCTTTCATGTTTATGCTGGTCAGGTTCATCCTCCTGTGGAGTCCTTGGATCTGATCTCAAAACTGATTTAGAGTCGCCAGGTGAATGATTTCAGCCTTGCGATGTCTGATCGTTGTCCACCATCAACCATTAGATCTAACTTGATACATGTACTGGGGCAGTTTGCAAGTCAGATGTTACGTTTACAAGCTAGACCAGAGATTGACTGAAGCAGCGTTTATCTACTTCCGCTAATGCAAAGCAAGAGCGTTTCGAAGGCTACCTGACATAACTTCAGGCTCTGTCTATAACTTATAAAACAAATAACACCAACAAGAAAACCATTTTTTCCCCAGTATGGTCGCCACTATGTTATTTCCCAAATCCACCTTAGGCTGAAGGAAGGCGGGATTCAGGGTAACACCAAACCACGCTCAGTCTGGTAGCTAGCCCTACCAGAACAGGAGAGGGCTCTCTCCAGGTCAATCTCAGGAAAAATGTATCAATAGGGCTTGAGATGACTGAAATGAGTGCTAATTTTAGGCTAGGTATATTAATCAAGGAGTTTGGAATGATTTTTTAGGGGTTTTGTTGGAAAAAAGGGAAAGGCAATTTTGGGCTTGGGGATGAGGCCAAATTCTTGCAGAGTTCAATTTGGGGCAGGGAAGGCAATGGCTTTGATGTCTTAGATTCAATGAATGGATAGAAAATACTGCTGAGGAGCTGAAGAGGGCAGGAAGGTGCAAGGATCCTCTTCAAACAGAGGAAAACATATAGAACTAAACAAAAGTTTAAGGCAGAGCACCAGCAAACTAATGAATTCTACCTTGGTTACTCATTTGTTTAATTTAGAAGAAAAGAGAAGGGAAATGGAATACATATAAAATTAATGAAACTTACAGATACATGGAGAAAAACATCATCAAAACTCAGAGCCACAAGGATCCCAACAAGTGCTGCAAAACTCTGGTCTTTCCTTTGCAAAAAATCTGAAATGAATATACAATGAGGTGCCAAACTATTCCCAAGAGTCCAACCCTGAAAATGTCTCAGAAAATAAAATATATAGACAAGTATAATCCCTTCCCATGCCTCTATGGGTCGAGCTCATCCTTCTAGGAGCTGTTTCAACCAATTCTAAACTAGGAACTGAAATCTAGGCAATCAAACAACTTGCCTCTATGTGGTAGGAAACTGATTCATTCATTTAATTTTCACTTTTTAGTGAATGAATCCTCTAGAACAAGTAAATATGTGCCAAAATTACATCATAGTCACCAAATTACATCAAGGTAGATCAAGAATTAAATCAAAAAGTGAAACTAGTCAAAACAGGGCGAATTTCTGAGCTGAAGGGTGAAAAAAAGGCAAAAGTCTTCTATGCGCCGCGCCCAAAAACTCAATGCATTGCACCACTTTGAGCCTGTTTTTGAGGCACTCTCTGAAGTCAAAATTGAGCTCATGATAGCTCGTTGGAAAGCCCTGCCTGTCTACTATCCAACAAAAGAGGAATTTTTCAATTTGGAGTTCATTTTCCCCTCCAAAACTGCAATCTCCCAAGACTGGTTCTTGCTGGTGCAAAAGGTGGTAGAAAGGCCATTTTTGGAGTGTTTTTGACCCTTAAGACCATCCATAACTTGATGAAATCCTTAGGTAATCCATGAGAATGCATAATTTATCATAAAAAATCCAAAAATGTCAAGTTTTCTTCCAGAATATCTCTCAAACGTAAGCGTGCGCAAGTGGCGCTATGCGTCGGGCAGAAAAATCTGTTTTGTGACCAAAAATTCAAAATTGACAAAATTTTCTCCAAATTTCTTGAAATTTGGACTGAAGGTCCATCATCAAGTATCATGCTTAGCCAAAGAAGCTTTGGCCAAGATTCAAAGTCTATCCTCCCTTTTTCTCCGTTTCAGTGCCCTCCTTAGCCTCGCCTTCAGGATCTTCATTTTCACTTTGCAAACATGTGTGCGGGCCCAATAGTGTTTCTTCATATGTCCGAGCATGTAATTTTCTTTTTTTTCTTTCTCTAAGAGCTTCTCCAAATGGATGTTGACCCTTTCGAGCCAAGTCTCTCGATCGGCCTCAATCTCCCGCTCGATAGGTGTCATCTCGGATGGGCTTCTTCGGGCAGCTTGCTGGTTTTCACGAATGTTCTGCAATTCCATAATCGTCTGTTGATCCTCCAGCTGCTTATTCCGCTGCTCCAGATAGTCAATGATCCACTGAGATTTCTGCAACTTGTCGGTCAATGTGCTGATCTCAATTTTCTGCTCCTGGATGATTTCTTTCAGTTTTGAGCTAGGAGAGCTCAAATCAACATCAATCAATGTAAAATCAGCATCCTGACCTCCTGAAGGGCCTTCCTCCTACATATGCCTCTTGCCTCTGTCCTGTCGCTGTACCTGTGCTGATGTCGAAGGCGAGACCCCTTCCACCCCAAGTGGAGATAGTACTCGCGCTGTTGATGAAGGTAACAAGACCCCTTCCACCCCGGGTGGAGATAGTACTCGCCGTGCTGCTGCAAATAAGGCTCTGGTGCCTCTCTGATAGGTAACACATACTGGAACACTGATAGGCTCTATCTCAGGACCCTCAAACTGATGTGAAGGCTCACCCGCATCATGAACAATCTCTGGAGGAGGCTGAGGGGCTGTAAAGAAGTCACGAGAAATGAACTCCTCCCATGCAATGCCCTGCAATCCAAGCTGATGTACCACAATCATCTTGATGAGCACATAATGATAAATGCTATTATGCTGCTGCTCTGGAGTCTTCTTCTGCACAAGAGTAGTCATCCACTCTATGTTTCGGCACATGAAGTATGGAATGCTCATCATCCTCACTCTCATGAAATGCATCAACAGCCGGATATGGTATGCATAAAGGCGCGAGAATATACCCTCGCAACTGAAGTATCTAATGATGAGTTTCATTAATGGCGCATAGGACTCCTTCAAGAATCTGAAAGGAAACACCCTGCTGAGCTGCCTCATATAACCAGGCTGGATGTATGGCTCATAATATGCTCTATCCAGCTGATGTCTCTTGTTCCACTCTTCACCTATGTTCGGTATCCCGGTTGCCTGAGAAATGGTTTCTGGTTTCAAGGTGAAGTTCACTCCAGCAAGGTTTACATGACCATCATGCAAATGTAGGACAAATAAGCGAACCAACTCCTGGTGATGCTGAATCCGAGCAATCATCTCACAATACTGAAAGCATGAATGTTGCTAAAAGCATGCCATTGCAAGCGAGCAGGCCTGCAATTGAGTCAAGGAAGTGGGCTCTTCTTTGATGTGCTTACCACTTTTATGAGGCCTTCTCGGTGCATTAAGCTCGGTGGTTGAGTCACTGTCTTGCTCATATCCTTGCTCATATGATGAATCTGTCTTTGTCATGGTGTTGAAAGCAAGGTGTATGCTTGTTGTGTTGAAAATGAGAAATTGGACTTAGTGTCTTTGTTTTCAATGCCAAATGTGCTAAATAGGAAATAGGAACAATGAGGGAATATGAATAGTGGGAAAAGTGGGGATTTTCCAGGTGAATTTAATGCAATAACAGTCACTTGACTGTTGGGAATTGGGGATTTTATAAGTGATATGAGAGGGGGAGGGCTAGTAGGGTTTTAGTGATAGGAAAAATGGGAACAAGGGATATGATTGGTTTTGGGACAGAGGGAATAAGAGAGGGGCCTTATGAAAACATAACAGTGATGGGAAACACAAATGAACAATGGAGTGGGAGCGTTTAACACCAAAGTCAAATTTCAACTCTTCAATTTCAAACCCTAAGGGAGCAAATTTTGATACAAATATAGGGTTTATGTTTCACCAACCAAACTCTTATATCCTCCTTTTCAAATCACAGCAAACACAAGCTAAAATCAATGGCAAGGGCGCACAAACACTTACTTGGACCAAAAGAGTTGAGTCAATTTGTTTTTTTTATGAAGTCGTGATGAATTTCTGTCTTGGAGGCTCTATGCGCTGCGCACAAGCCCAGTGCGCCGCGCCTCGTGGATGTGCCGCGGAAGTGCAATTTAACATAGTCAGACTTGGCCCAATGTGCTGCGCCTCATGGATGCGCCGCGCCTTCCTCCAATGCGCCGCGTGCACTCCAAACACATAGTCTTGGCTTCAAAATCACAGTTTCGCCTTTCCGTAACTAAACTCGACTTCAATTGATCTCTTGGCATACCAATGGATATTCAAACAATGAAAATATCTCAAATAGTGATGGATTTGATTTTTGTTTCTTACAAACCCATTTTTGTAATGTTTGGCATTGGCACTTTTTTCACATTTTAATACAAACTCTGATTTTTGTTTCCACTTGACTTTTTGGCTGAAATGATGACTCATTTGTTGGCTTTTTTGCAGGGATGGTGACATTGGATTTCGGCAAAGGATGACCAGGGCTGCGCTTTGAGAAATCTAACAACTGAAAATTTTGAAAATATACACATTTATTACAAACAATAAATTCGACGATTTCTTCTTCAAAACAAAGTTTTGAAGAAAAGTCATGATCAAGCATATTGACGATGAAATTTTGCAAATGAAAACTGATTTTGAGCCTCCCTCTGACTTGCTGGCCTTATTTGGACATTTTGAAGACTGAACCCTAGACCTAATGACTGAAAAACCATAAAAACTTCTTTGCTGACCCAAAGATCAAACGGGACTGTAAATGACCTTAAAATTGATTTTGATGAAGTTTGATAAACAAACCTAAGCCAACAGGTACAAGGCATGAGGGATATAAGTGACAAAACTCTTCCATCAGAAGACCGATGGTCCTAATGGAATGCAACTGATTGGATGAATGAGACACCTAAAATGAAATGCAACAAAGAGTTTTTGATCTCTGACGGAGGGATGAACAGACCGACTCTAACAGATCATGTGATTGATTGGTCTGTATTGTAGGTGGAACCAGATGGATAATTCCAGCTGGAACCTCAGTGTATATTGCAGAAAAAGGTGCTCATGCTTCAGAATCAAATAATAGAGCAAGTTAAAGTGCAATGGAAGTACTTTGGGCCCGATGAAGCTACATGGGAGATGGCGGATCATATGCAGGCTATGTATCCTTCCTTGTTTGCTGGTTGAGGCAAAGCAATTTTGGTGTGATGATGGTATATGTTTGACATATGTTTTTGGTGATGTTTTGATATATTTTTTGATGTGATGTTCGGGTATATGTACATATGTGTATGTATGTGTTGAAATTTGCAACAAGAAACAATGAAATTGGCAACCAGAAAGGACAAAAATTACACACACATTGGTGAGGAAATTTAGTGAGGAATTTTAGCTACACACTAGTGAAGAATGTGGGTGTCTAATTTATTTTTCCCTTAAATAAATTGGACAATAAACTGTAATTTCATCTCATAAAAACTTGTATAAGTTAACTAATTCATGATGACTGATATAGCTTGAAAAATTGAAGTTGAGGGTCTAAGATGAGGCATGTAGAGTGATCCTAATATTTTTGGGGTCTAGTTGTAGTTAATGCATTAGTGGGGTGCATGTGTAATCAATTAACTAAATCAATTGAGTTAAAATATGTTTAACTAGTTCTAACTGAGTGATGAATTAGTGAGAGGTCTAGTGAATTAAATTATATTTAATTCACAAGTAGTTATCAATCAGATAACTAATGATTCACTATTAATAGTTGCATACATATTAGTTCTGAGGAAGACCCAATTGAGACAAAGGTTAAAGGGAACATAACTATCGGTTGTATTTTCAAAGAATTTCCCAAGTGCAATTATAAATCCATGATGTATTGTGCAATTAAGGAAGGCTGATTTTCCTATTGAATAGGGGCCTAATTATTTAGGAATTGCGTGAGCAAGGGAGGCTGAAGTAAGGCTGAGAATTGGCTATGTGTTTGTCCAATTTTGCCTGGATCAGCGAGAGACAATTGGCAGAGTGCTGTAGAATCTCAAGAGAGATTAAGCATTGTATTGTTTAATGATTCCTTGAATTTATACAATATATGATAGCAGGGTTCTGAATAGTTACTTTCCCCAATAATATATTGTTTTGTGCGATTGATTTACTTCTTTCTCTTACTTGCATGTGATTGAGCAATCATGTTTTATATTTTGCAAATATTGTAGAAGGATTCAATATCTTGTTTTAGTACATCACAAGATCGGACTGAATCCAATGATATAGAATATCTATAAATTTATATAAGATGTAAATACTACCACGAGCTATGTTATAAATCTCTAATAAGTGGTATGGGTGTCATGTCATTATGGTTGTCATGTTGGTTTTCTTTTCAGCAGGGTGATCATTGTAAATACTACATCGAGCTATGTTATAAAGCTCCATGGGAAGTATGTTTGATTTTCAGTAGTTTTTCTGAGGTATATGTGTGGTTGAACATTGAGGACAGTGTCCCCCAAGGGGGAGGGTTATGTAACATACCTGGTGAAAATTCCATGTAATCAAAGTTAATAAAGACAAAAATAATAACCAAAGTTGATGGGGCACTTATTCCAAGATAAATGTTGGGCAAAAAACATCCTAGTGGGTGTTCATTTGGTTTATTATGGCTAAGGAAATTGGAAAAGGCAAAGGAAAAGGCTTTGGGAAGGAAAAAATGACATTTTTGGCACATTTATCTATGAAAATAATGGAAATTAGGAGAAAGTGGAGGTGAAAGGTCACATGTTGCATGTGAGGATGAATATAATATAAAATGAAGAAAATAGAGGCCTAATCAATAAAAATGATTATGAGGATCAGTTGGTACCTTTTTTCATTTCAGTTTTGGATCTCCCTCATTATTCTCTCTCTCTCTCTCTCTCTCTCTCTCACTCTTGGAAAATTAGAGTTTTCTTGGAGCATTTTGGCATTGGATCAAGAAAGGTAAAGAAGGTAAGAGGAAGGAAGGAGCAAGCAAGGAATACCAGGATCAAGAAGATACAACATGATTATTTGCAGGTATTGATTTTCATGTGTGATGTCCTTGCTAGATTTGGCATGCATGGTATTGCATATGGTTGTTTTCTGTCATGGCATGGGTTTTTCTAGGTGTGACAATGTTTTCAACCTAGCCTTGCCATTTTCGGATAGCCATGGTGTGGTGGAGTTCTAATGTTTTGGTTGAGCTAGATTTCTAGATGGATTCCAAGATGAGTGAGGTGGATCCTCGAATGATAGAACACATGGCCTAGTAACTCCTGAACTAGAATGTGGATTGTGGTAAAGCTGAATAATGTGTTGCCTTAGTGGGCCTAAGAATCCTCGGTTGGTGAATGGCAAGATATATGGTAAATCCTAGAGGTGTTTTGCTCTCCATTAGGCCTAGGAATCTCGGGTTGGGATATACGGTAAAGCCTTGAGAGTATGTCTAGATTCAGGTCCTAGTAATCCTTGGATCGGATTGTGGACTGAGGTAAATCCTAAGAGACTAGGAGACATGAAAATTCCTCACAGTGTAGGTGGAGAAATTCGGTGGCATCCATTCTTTTTTTGGCCTAGTGATTCGGTGGAGATCATGGTAAATCCTGTTATGACATGTTCATTGTTTTGGCCTAGTGATCCGATGTGGCATGGTAAAGACTGGTTTCTATTGATGAGGGTGTGGTGGTTTAGCCTCGGGAAGACCAAGTTGGTTCTTCTAGTTCGAGTCCCACATTCATGCTTGCAATATGGCAGGGGGGTGATTGGCTGAAGAGAGATTTGGCTCAACCAATCTATGGTCGGGTGGAATGTGGTAGTCCTGTCTCCGGTTGGTTTTTACATTCATTGATGAGAAGCTCATTTCCATTGGTATTTGATTTGTAAATGTGCTTGTTTATACATGGATTCTATGGTTGTATTATCCTTAATATTGTTGTTGTTATTATGTTGGTTATAAGCATGTATTATGACAGTGATGATGTATGGCTCTTCCCATGTTTTTAATATGATGATACTGCAGCTAATGATGTAAGGGAACAATGATTCTTAGTGATTCTCAGATAAGTATGAGACCCTTATTCTCAAATATGTTGTTTATACCTATAGATTACATATTCGTGATATGTTTGACGAAATTCTTGTCATGAATAGTAGGGGTCCAGTCAAGTCCTTGTTCAAATAATTGCTTTAGCATAATTGTTTCACTGTGTTATTTTGTTCATGAACTTGTCATTGATTTTTGGGTAGTGGTCTGGACTCTGGGCTTAAAAAAGTGCCTTAAATCACATGGGCGCAGGCATAGTTCAGGGAAATTTAGTCCCTGGATGCAGGCATGCAGGCTTGTGCATGCGTCTAGAGCCTCCTAGACGCAACTATGCAAGCTTGTGCATGTGTCTTGAGGTTAAGTGGGTTAAAAACTTAGTGGTACTCGGGGGCTAGAGTCTTGAGTTGTTGGGTTAGCTCCTGGGAGTTCTGTTGCTGATGTGGAATGTCTATTTGATGTGTTTTCGTCAGTTCAACTTCATTAAGCTCACCTAGGAGGTTGAATATGATAATAGCAACCTCTCATCACATGTTTACCTAGTTGGTTGGTTACTTGGGTAGATATGGGAGGAGGGTTTTACACATCAACTCAACATGCAAGGTTAACCACATAAGTCTATTTCCAAACATGGGTTAAGGGTTGTTACAAGATATGACATACTAGCGTCATTAATAAATGATGAATCGACATAAAATTTCATCCACCTTCATATGAAAACCATTCATAAAGGAAGATTCATTTAGGGTTTAGGCCATCATAGGGCTCCAAAATATGTCAATGTTGTATTTTATAGCGAAGGCATGTAATTTTCACTTTGAAGGTGTGTACATTCCTCCTTACGTTGTAAACATGAAATCCCATGGAATGAACATGCATTTCAAAATAAGGCTTGCATTTTCATTAATACTTGTATTCATGTAATTTCATAAATTCAACATCCAATTTCCAACACAAAGCATGGATTTTTATTTCTAGGGCATGCATTTTTTTATATGCATTATTTCCTGTTTGCATGTTTTTTCATTTGAAAGGTAGTTTTCAAAAGCCATGCCATACCAATATCATCATCTCATAATGGATTACGATTTTTTTCAATATTCTTCCCATGGAGACCATTCACATGGCTAACAGGGAAGAATCAATTAGAGTTTACATCATTATAGACTTGTACATTATGTCAAGTGTGTGCATTTTTATAATCCAGGCATGCATTTATCATTAGCAAGGGTGCATGTTATTCCCCAACATGTATAAATACCATTCCATGCATTCTTACTTGAGGCGATGCATTCTTACCTAACAGGGCATGCATTTTATAACATGCCTTGTTTTCATGCAAAAACCACATAATTTCCATTTTGAGTGTGCATTGTTTTTTATGGAATACAATCTTATCTTAGGGAATGCATTTTACTCAAAATCCTATATATCCATTGTCTCATCATAAAAAGTTCACCACTGAGAGTGCATTTCTCTTAATCTAGTGTGAATTTCATGAAGGAAAATCTAAATAATTTTCCCTCTATATCCTACAATAGAATGCTTGGTATTTTTACATAGAAAAGTGTTTTAACTTCACAATTGCACGAACAAAGGTATAGGAAGATGCTCAAATTTTCTATAATCCTGTAACTCATGATATTTTCTATAGGCATAAAAACTGATATATAATAAACCTTGTATATTCACAAAGAATTTTTTTCTTACATCTAAACATTAAACTTCCACTTTATGCATGCCTATACATACAAACAATATATATGCAACACACAATGTTGCCTAAATACACTAACTATGAACAACATCATATCATGATATTTGATAATCCAACGCATGGGTAATATATGTGTGTGTGTGTGTGAATTTCAATTGGAGTTATCTTGGGTGGTTGGGCCGAATGGCTATTATCTTCCCCACCCAAGTTCAAATCTCTGTTAGTGACATTTTAAGCTATAATTCATTGATAAATATTGTTGTAATGGCTTTGTGCCTATGAATATTATGGTATTGAATTCGAGCCTTGTGAACTCTTAAGTGAGTAAACTTGTGGTTTGGCTTTGTACTAGTAACCTCACTATATCCCTTGGGCTAAGAAAGAGATTGATTTATTTTCTTGGAATATATATATATATATATTTCTCATCATACTTGTGACACCAGTTGCATCATGTTTCCATTGCTACGACGTTGCATATGTGGAAATTACAACCTCAAGTGGAACATAAAGCCCTTGATGTGCATATTAGGAACCTTAATGGGCATAATAAGCCCCAACAATCATTTCTAGTCCTCCTAGTGGGCATAATTAAGCCCTCAGGGGCTAAATTCACCCATGAAATGACACCTTTGTTGATGTTTAATGGTGAGTTGCCACATGTCCCTGGTGGTTTGGTAGAAGCACTTTTGGAAAAGTTGACAAAATGACATGAATGAATGGGAAAATGCAGTACTGGGCATAAAAAAAATGGTGTGGGGTAAAATTTTGATTACTATCGAAATGTAATATTTTGAATCACTATTAATCAAAATTTAACATGTGGCAAACTGTAGTATGGGCCAAAACCATCGTATTGAATCCTTTTGTTATTTAATAAACTTTGTTATTAAAGTAATTGTGATGATTATGGCCCATTGTTTCAAATCATGATAGGCTGTTATATTTGATCTATTAAAATTAGAATCGTGCCTTATTAGATATATCTTGACCATGCACTTAAGCATTGATAGGCTTATCTCAGTCTCATGGAATATTTAAGAGTTTTAATGACCACACATGTTTTTTTTATTTTTATGCTTGCAATGGCTTATGAAGTCCTATCATATAATTCTCCTCCTCTATAATAATTTTTTTGAAATAAATTTATTTTAAAAATAAGAAATGAGATAATTACAATAGTATACACATGCACTCATACATGCTTACACTTCTCCTCACAATTCAATTCCATTTTTTAATTTGTTAGTGTGTGTAGTTACCTATAAAATCATGTGTAGTTGACCTAGTATGATGATCTTATGAAATATTTGGAAACAACATTGTTCAAAATTATAGTTTAGGTTATTATGGAAATTTTTTCTTTTATTTGTTAATCCTTTATGAAAGTGATTGAAGGATGTTGTATAACCCTGAATCTAGGTTACAACATATATGCATTATAACTACGTCATATCTAGGCTAAGTATGTTTCAAACAACTTGTCACACTTAGGTTCATTCTATTCTAAGCCATGCCATACCAACAACATCATCAATGGGTTACCATTCATATGGTTAAGGCCAAATAATTAACTAGGTTTTATGTCATTATAGGTTTGCACATTATGTCAAGGGCATGCATTTTTATAGTGCAAACATGCATTTATGTTGAGCAAGGTGTGCATATTTTTTTTGGCATGTGAAAAAACCATTCCATGCCACATTCATCATGCATTTTCTGTAATATTCCTACATTAGCATGCATCTAATAGGAATATTGATTTTTGATTTTTTCACCTAGTAAATGAATAAATGGGGGAGGAGACCCATACTTAACTTAAATCAGCTTAAAAACCATCTTGGTATGAAAGGGGATCATTGTAGTAGCTGGATTTCACACCCTCATGTGTGAAAAGGGACTTTTGCTTGTGGACAAAGTCAAGTTTGACCAAGTCAACAACATGCATGAAGAGGAGTGGATCATCAATGCAAATAGCTAAATGTGAACAAGGATAAGCTTAAACAAACATATGAGAGCTAGCTTGAAGAAACTTGGGTGTGAAAGGGGATAAAGCAGGTTGAAGAGGTCAACCTTGACCAAATCAAACAACGTGATTTTGGAGGAGTGGCCTTCATGGAGACACAACACAGTTTTGGAGGGAGATTGATCATGTGCATGTGGAAACCCTAATGGGTGGGACCCAAGGTGAGGAGGCTCACACAACTTATAAGGAAGGGGATGGCAGCCATTTGGGTTTAGATGGATGATTATAGATTTGATGGTCTGCATTACTGTTTGGCATTCTCTTGCTATTTAGTAGAGTTGCAGTGCTATTTAGCACAAGGCATTCTTGTTTAGGAATTCCTTCTCCTACCTTGAGAGGCCTCTTGGAGGAGTATTGCACTTCAGTTTTCCACATTTAGGCTTCAGGCCAAGCATCCTCCTTCAGCTACAACACACTTTCTGTTGAGAGCTGGGTTGTGTTGCAGGGTGTTGCAGTGGAAGCACCACAACACCACTTCCAGAGCTTGTATTTCAGAGGAGGAAGCCTTTCTTTCTCTGGGAGATCAGTGAGGGAGTATTTGAGCTTCATTTCAGATCTTGGCATGTGGCCAATGTAATTTTCATCTCCTACAGTGTAGTACTTTGCAGGAACTACGTCATTTTTCTGAGCATAGCAGTTTCAGGGTCAAGACCCTTGATCTTGAGCTTGTCCTTTGGAGAAAGGGCCAACCCTTCTCCCAAGAATATTGTATAACACCTGTTCAATTATTTCTTGTATATTTCAGCTAAATACATATAGAGCTGTAGTATAACTGCGTTTTCCAGATCTAGATCTGCAGATCTGTCATTTTATACTTGTACTTTCATGGAGCCCTTGACGGATTATTCTCATTTTTTATAAAAAGGAAGAGATATCCATTTTTCTCAGCCATTTGAAGATTGTAAAATCCAGATATATTATTTCTCACTTATTTCTGCATAAAATATCATTAAAATAACATTTCTACATGCTCCAGTATTTTATGTTAGCAAAAGTCATAGGGTTTGGGCTTATTTGAGTTGTATTGGCTTGGGGAGACCTGTTTAACTTGGCTAGAGTGATTTTTTTTTGCTCAAATTCTGGATGTGAGATATATATTGTATATTCTAAGGGATCTAAGTCCCATTTCTCATAGTTATAGCGTAACTTTCTAAAGACAACCATTTTATGGCCCTATTTGCTGCATTTCCCCAACTTTTGGGATCATAAAAGGTGTAATAAGTTTCCACTGTAACACTAATTGATATATTTGTGTTTATTAACACATTTCATGATTTAATAGCTTACTTCTGCCCCAAAATTGTGTTTACATATTGCTGCAGTCCCATTCTTGGGCATTTTCCAGCCATACTAGTTGTGAGAGGCCTGTTTACCTCACCTAGTTTGATTGATTTCTTATTCCCTCTTTGATTTGGGTCTTAGATTATCAGATTTAAGGTATCCAAGGGTTGATCTTGGTTTCTATAGCATACATTCCTGAAAAATGCGTTTTTCAGGCATGCCTTAGTAACAGTCCCAATTTGGGGATATTACAATGGTATCAGAGCATGATATTTGGCTCAACCTATGAGTTCCAACTATCAGAAGGAGAAATATCATAATGATGGAGAGAATGAGATTAATCTCATCACTTTTTATATCTAGAAATAACCTCTCCAAGGAGGTCAAACAGATGAAGGAGAAGAGATGCCAAGAAACTCCTAAAGGGTTTCAAGAAGAGGAAGGACCATGCACTTTCTATTCTCATAAAGAAGAATACAAGAAGCATGGAGGACACTTGCATCATCAGATTCTAAGTGAATACCTTGTTGAGTACAAGTCTCAACCTAGAGCCTTCAAGGAGACTCTAGCCTTCCCACAGTTCATTCAACTGAAGGAAGAGATGAGACCCTACAGCAAGGGAGAAATTAAGGGAAATAGGTTTATATTTTCCACTTTTGATGGGACATCTGCAGTAAAGTCTTGGACAAGAAGACTTGAAGCATTATTCCTAATACATCCAGTGGTAGAAAGAGAAGCAATAGAGATTGCAATGCTGCACATGAAGGGAAAAGCAAGCACTTGGTGGTTCAGTCACATAAGTCATGCAAAAGTATCTACTTTTGTAGATTTCACTTAGAGGGTGATCAAGATATTTGATGAAGAACAATCAGAGAGGGAGGAGCCCTCACCACCTCTTGAGGAGACTTGTATCAACACTATCACAACCTTGGAGGAGAAGCCTTCAACATCAACAGTTGAGGGAGCCAATACAGTGGAAGAAGGAACTCTTGTAGCCATACAAGCTGTTCCTGAATATTTTAAAAAATTGTGGAAATCTGCTACTGCATGACCCAGGATCATCACTTACTACTAATCTAGAGCAGCAAGGTTGCACTGCGCTGTCCAAGAGCAGCAATGAAGAAAGGAGGACCCATTCCTTATGGGAACAATCAGATGTCAGCTTCATTCAGGAAAAAATGAAGGAAGAGATGACAAAGGGTAGACATCTTGAGATGAGAAACATTTTCTCCTCTCTAGATCAAACTTTCTCAATGAGCATGCCACAACTCAAAGAGAGACTTCTACTTGCAGCAGATCCAAGACCCCATTGGTTTTGGAAGGCCATGCATGAGGAGGAGGTCTCATCAAGAGATCCCATTGGAGGTGTACTTCAACATTTCATGAAGTGCAAGGTTCTTCAAAGATTTGAGGAGGTTTGTGTCCTACAATGGGAGGATACCAAGTATTTGTAGAATGAGATCCATCACCCACATTGGGATGAGTGGATGAAAGTATGGAGCAAGAGGTTTCCAAACCACTTGCAAATATATGATATAGGCCAGCAAGAAGCATGGCTGCGCTGGTTGCTTTTGGGTGAGTATGGCTACTACCCAAAGATTAACATTCTATTATCTCATGCCTTAAGTCTCAATGATAGGATGCATATGAAGAAGGCATGGTTTATGTGGTTATTAAGAAGAGAATTTTGACATCACATGTTAAATCTTATGTCCATGCATTTGCCCTTGTTTGAGATATGTCTCATGTATTCACACATATTTCCGTTTGAGATGTATCTCATGTATGTACCTTGGTTTGGGAGGAAGGATAACTCCCACATGATGTATAAGGGAGCTTGTTTGTACTATGTTGATGAGACATCTCACATGTTCATCATTGTATTATTGCACCATGATTTTCATTTTGATAATGAAAGAAGGCAGCGAGAGTCCTTATTGCTATGGTTACTATTGGGAGAGTATGGGCTGGAATTTCTCCATACTCATCATGATATTTCCAGAGAAGGGAATGGCACATTCAAAGTGCAAAGAGGCTACCCTTCAGAATTGGAGGATAAGGAGAGGCTTCCACATAGGAGGAAGAGCTTCTCACATAGCAACATATTGGTGGATGGATTTGGCATGTGGAATTTCAAAGAGGGAAGTCATGGAGTGACAAGAGCCTTAACACTAAGGCCAACAACGCTGTCACTTGGGAGTAGGTATCTTTTGATGGAGTGTTCCAAGGGGAGTAAGCATACTTCCTTTTTTCAGATTTTTATGAGGAGATTCTCATGGGAGGACTCATTCATGGACCTCACTTTCAGCTTACTCACTATGCATGGTAAGAAATACATTTCTGTACTTATTGGTTGTTCTATTGAGTATCTGTATCTTCTCACCATCTATGGACAGTGCATTGCTCCACATGAGAGCAAGATTACTCTTGGGTTACATGGTAACTTTAGGGCCAACCTTTATAATGATGATAACCCATCTCTACACAACTTTTAGCAAGTGTATTTTTGTTTTGATTATGCTCAACTGATATATATCGCTGATTACTACCATATAGTAGAGGAGCAAACATGTGCATCTAATAATTCATTGAGAAACAACTTGCCACATGATGTTCTCAAGTAGCAGTTGGGAAGACTGCTATGTATCCACTTGATAAACCATTGGTATCATCCAAACTTACATATAACCTTCAACATTTTTCTGATTTGGATGCCAAATGGTGATGATGTTCCATTAATTTTGAATGGGATGATTTGGGCTAGCATGATTCATGACATGGGAGAAAGGATCTTTGGAGATCTAATCTTCTTCTTGCCACTTGAGGGAAACCTTATTACAACCCAAGGTCAACATATGCTCTACACTTGTCATAAGTGGAGAGAAATACATCGTGGGGTAGGCCATATTGTCTACCATGTTCAGTTATTTAGCCCACCTACATTGCAGGAGCTAAAGGTGGAGGAGATCTTTTATGAGTTTCCATGTTGGAGGTTGACTCATCTTGTATGGATGATAGCTTGGGGGTGGAGGTTTTACATGGGAATGAGGGTTCCCAAACACATTTCAGACTCCATGCCTTGGGAGGAAACTTTTCAGTTCTTTCCTTGCAGTTGCTTGAGGACAAGAAAAATTTGGGAGGGGAGGACTGTAATATTCCCAAATTAGCATGCATCTAATATGAATATTGGTTTTTGATTTTTGCACCTAGTAGATGAATAAATGGGGGAGGAGACCCATACTTACTTAAATCAGATTAAAAACCCTCTTGGTATGAAAGGGGATCATTGTAGTAGCTGGATTTCACACCCTCATGTGTGAAAAGGGACTTTTTCTTGTGGAAAAAGTCAAGTTTGACCAAGTCAACATCATGCATGAAGAGGAGTGGATTATCAATGCAAATAACTCAATGTGAACAAGTATCAACTTAAACAAACATATGAGAGCTATCTTGAAGACAATTGGGTGTAAAAGGGGATGAAGCAGGTTGAAGAGGCCAACCTTGACCAAATCAAACAATGTGATTTTGGAGGAGTGGCCTTCATGGAGACACAACGCAATTTTGGAGGGAGATTGATCATGTGCATGTGGAAACCCTAATGGGTGGGAACCAAGGTGAGGAGGTTCACACAACTTATAAGGAAGGAGATGGTAGCCATTTGGGGTTATCTGGATGATTATATATTTTATGGTCTGCATGACTGTTTGGCATTCTCTTGCTATTTAGTAGAGTTGCAGTGCTGTTTAGCACAAGGCATTCCTGTTTAGGAATTCCTTCTCCTACCTTGAGAGGCCTCTTGGAGGAGTATTGCACTTCAGTTTTCCACATTCAGGCTTGAGGCCAAGCATCCTCCTTCAGCTACAACACATTTTCTATTGAGAGCTGGGTTGTGTTGCAGGGTGTTGCAGTGGAAGCACCACAACACCACTTCCAGAGCTTGTATTTCAGAGGAGGAAGCCTTTCTTTCTCTAGAAGATCAGTGAGGGAGTCTTTGAGCTTCATTTCAGATCTTGTCATGTGGCCATTGTACTTTTCATCTCCTACAATGAATTCCTTTGCAGGAACTGCGTCATTTTTCTGAGCATAGCAGTTTCAGGGTCAAGACCCTTGATCTTGAGCTTGTCCTTTGGAGAAAGGGCCAACCCTTCTCCCAGGAATATTGTATAACACCTCTTCTTCTATTTCTTGTATATTTCAGCTACATATATATAGATCTGAAGTATAACTACGTTTTCTAGATCTAGATCTGCAGATCTGTCATTTTATTCTTGTACTTTCATGGAGTCCTTGCTGAGTTATTCTCATTTTGTATAAAAAGGAAGAGATCTCCATTTTTCTCAGCCATTTGAAGATTTTAAACTCCAGATATATTATTTCTCACTGATTTCTGCATTAAAACTCATTAAAATAACATTGCTACATGCTTCAATATTTTCTGTTAGCAAAAGTCATGGGGTTTGGTCTTATTTGAGTTGTATTGGCTTGGGGAGACTTGTTTAACTTGGCTAGAGTGATTTATTTTTGTTCCATTTCTAGATTTGAGATGTATATTGTATATTCTAAGGGATCTAAGTCCCATTTCTCATAGTTATATCGTAACTTTCTGAATACAACCCTTTTATGGCCCTATTTGCTGCATTTCCCCAACTTTTGGGACCATTAAAGTTGTAATAGGTTGCTGCTGCAACAATAATTGATATATTTTTGTTTCTTAACACATTTCATGAGTAAATAGCTTGCTTCTACTCTAGCATTGTGTTTACATATTTCTACAGTCCCATTCTTGGGCATTTTCCAGCCATACTAGGTGTGAGAGGCCTGTTTACCTCACCTAGTTTGATTGGTTTCTGATTCCCTCTTGGATTTGGGTCTTATATTATCAGATTTAAGGGATCCAAGGGTTGAACTTGGTTTCTATAGCATAGATTCCTGAAAAATGCATTTTTCAGGCATGCCTTGCTAACAGTCCCAATTTGGGGATATTACATTTTCACTTGAAGGCGTGCATTTTTCCATAACAGGGCATGAATTTTTCTCAACACCCTATTTTTCATATTAGGCACTTTAGTGAGCATAATAAGCCCCAATGGGAATTTTTAGTGCCCCTAGTGGGCACAAATAAACACCTATGAGCTAAATTCACCCATCATACAAGAGCTTAGTTGATGTTTCACAGTGGCCCACCATGTGTACCTACTAGTTTGGTAGATGTGTTTATTGCAAAACCATCGAAGAGGCATGACAAGTTCAACGATGATTATGCATAGTAAAACTCCCAAAACATGTCGAGGCGTGAAGAGAAAAGAATAACAATTTTTTGATAATTACTTAATAATTTCCAATGGCATAGTTGATTTTATTGATATCGTTGAAAATCCCCATCAAACATAGACACCATATATAATAGTGTTGATAGATTGATATTAAGCATCAACTCTATTAAATACCTATCAGTTTTAGGATGTCATTATGAGCTAGGGATAAATTCTAACAATTTTTAGTTGGAGTGGGGCTTAAATGTAATCTACATAAGTCTAATGATTCTAAGTATAGTGTGCCTAAGTCTATTTTGCATCACATATATACTCTCTTAACTAAATGGACTCATCTCACACGCTCAACTAAATGGAACATAAGTCAACATCATTTATCACTAAAGGGGACACACATATCACATCATTAACATGTATACCATTGAAGGTAGAATTACAAATCATATCCATGAACTTGTGTATAGATAATATCATTAAAAAAAAAACATAATACCTCAACTCATACACAATAATCTATAAACCCCCAAATACAATACATAATAAGCACAATTGGATAACAGACTTCCTCGGGTTGACAATTTATGTGGAGCTTGAATTGTTAAAACAATTAAAGTGACCAACGAGGGAACCTATGCAATATAAAAAGATACAAAGAATCTAGTGTAAAATTCATGTGCCTAATGATTGACATTCCAGTGGTTCAACTCCAAGGGACACATAAAATCTACAAAATAATTTTTTTAAACAAATTAATTTCCATTAAAATCCACTCCTGGTAGAGACAAAATTTGGGGGAAATACATAAAAATTTACCAGGAGGATATGGTCTGTTATCACTCTGTAATTTCCCTATGATGAGGAGATAAAATCAGAGGTAACTACAAACCACTTGGAATTTGGAATCTATCCCTTCCAACTTTAGATAGGGATCTCTCTGTCTAAAATTTTCAATCACTTAGATGTTAGGCTAGGTATGGTGCACATTGGGGTATAAGTTTAAAGGTTTTCTGGTAGGAAAGAAGACAAATACATTGGGAATTGAGTCATGTCAAGTTGATAATAATTTTAGTGATAGGATGAAGAGAAAGAGGATATTCTACAGGGGAAAGGTATGTATTCTTTTTCAAGTTTTTAAGTCAAATTAATTGTAGGAGGGTGAGTTGAAGATAGGTGAAAAATGACATACATAGCATCAAACAAAAATATGAATTCTAAATTCCATTTAAGTGGAAAACATAAAATGTTTAGCAAACTGAAACAAAGCACCTTTTGAAGTGAATTATGAGACAAATATTTTTTCAACTAAACAAGAAGACACATTTCAAAGAATTATTTAGAACATATTATAACTTACAAAATAAAGAAATCACATCTCCAAAGAAACTAACACATGAATCCTCGTAGAATTCGACCTTTATCTTTCATTCACTGAAAAAATATATCAATAAAAAGTGTAGTACACAATATCTCTTCTTCTGAACTTGACCAGCAAACCAACCTTTTGCACACTGAAAATAATGAAAATATATACAATTATTTCATACATTGACTCAGGGGGTTGAGCTCAACCATTTCCCCAAAGATAGAATCAATTACATTAAATTTGCAACCACTTGCTAGGAATAGGGACCGAATTTCTGGAAAATAAAGGTCAAATATTAACTTGTATATCTTGAACCATGACAACAATTACAAAACCAAAGAATATTTTATATATGATATTGTTCTTGGGAGAAACCTCTCTCAATTTTCGAAAATTCCTCTTCAGCTCCTCGTAATTTGCACCCAAACATCATGACTAAAATAGGAAATAACAAAATATGAAAAATAGGTAGTAAAGATTCATTTGAATCTTCCAATATATGACACATGTGAAGAAAATTAAGGAGGTTTTTCATTTTATTTTAACTCATTTTTGAAAAATAACTCTTTCATTTCCTCAAAGTTCATCTCTTGTTAGTCGAAAAGTTATCTTGAAGTGAAACTGTCAAAAGTGAAACAACTATCCAAAAGCGCAACAACTCCAGGATTTCAAGAAAATCCAAAAATGACTTTATATGAAAGTGTCTTGTTTCTCAAAAAATTTGAATCATTTTTATCTAAAATTAAGTGGGTTTATTCATATCATCCCCATGCATCTCCTGTAAAAATTTCATGGCAAGCGAGTGCAAGGTTTGAGAGATATGTTGAAAATACGTCGAATGTGTAAAAGCGCAACACATTCGTGCATTTCTCCAAAACCGCAATGCTCCAATTTTATACTACCTCCGACCATCCTATGACCTTATGAAAGCACTGGGTTGGTGTGAAATGGTCCATACAACATTGTAAAGATGTGAGAAATCTTCTAGGCCAAACATAAACTTTCAAATTTCAAAATCTCTTCTTGCAGCAAAAGTGCAACACAGTTGCACAACACACCTTTTGTGATGATAAGGACTTGATGACACATTTGATTTTACAACATAAACTATAAATCATGACCACTAACTCATGATGTGACACCACTAATTTCTCCAAATGTTGCTTTAGACTTGATATTTATAAGATCATGACTAAACTTCACAACTTGACCAAATTGACTTTGATTACTATAGTATAGGACTCTAACATTGGCTCCAATGGGGATGAAATCCTCCCTGTGAGGTGCCAAGAACACTGTAGACCAAGTGCATGAACATTGAAATTCATGCAACCTATTTCTTCTATGAAACCAAACTGGCAACCTGTTCCAATCCTCAAACTGAACCAAATCCATTATTCAAACCTGTACACTAAAAACTGAAAAACTCTGCTGCAAACTGAAACTGAAAATAATTCTCAGGGTGCTGAGCTTATTCATCACACCTACCTACTCAAAATTACTGGAAACATCTACTAGATCAGGCAATACAAAAATTCCAGTGTAACCATAAAAGAAATTGGTTATTTGATCGATTTCTGCTCATATTTTCCTCAAGTAGAAAGAACAAATTGGAGAATGGAAACTCAAAATCCATCCTGAATCCAATTCCTATAATGGTGAGAAACATAAAATCTCTTGATAATTTCAATAAGTAGGCAATTTGTTTTTCAGAATAGGAATGTTCATTATGTTCATTTATTGTTGATGGGAAAAAGGAAGAAGAAAAGCTTCACGCTCTCGTTTCATATCTTCAATTTCATTGCAATCCTTATGATCATTTTCAAATGAAAAAAAGAAGAAGTATGCTTAACATTTTTTTCATATACAAGAAAAAACTTTGAATATTATTGAAAGGATTCAAATGAAATAGTCACATCATGGCAACAATAATGTCAAAAATTAACCCTTCACATGATTCAAGAGGCATGAAATCTTGAATTGTTTCTTTATTTTCCAAAGGGTCTAAAACAACTTGCTCTTCATTATCCTTTTGTAATTTTGGAGTATAGATATCATTATTTAGCTCATTTATTTCATGAATAACACCTTCAACTTCATTTAAAGTGAGCTCACTATTTTGAGTTTCGATAAATGGAATTTCAAAACTCAGAATTTGATAAGATCATTCTTGGAATAAATACCCAGGAAAAAAGGTTTGATAAAAAAATTGATTGTCTATCTTGTTCTTTCTCTTGGTGACTTGACATTTGACAATATTGCTGCAAATTTTATTCAAACTCAAAAGATGAATCACAAATTTCTACATAAAGATGTTGATTTACTTCATTTTTAGGCAAGATAAAAGCTACTATTTGTTGGAAGTTTTGTTGAATATGATGGAAACTAGTCTCTACTTCTTTTTCCTGATGGCTAAAAGTGTTCTCATGAATAACCTCTATAATCTCATCATCCATAAATTGATCATATTCATAAAGAAATTCCAAATTCTGTTATGAAACAAGCTCCAAAAATAGAAGAAAAGCCACTTCGAGGGGGAAACCTCCTTTACATTACACAAATGGAAAATTCTTGGATGATACAAATGAAAAAACCTCCTTCTATATATAGGAGTCCACGAGGTCACAATATAATCCTAGCCGAACTAACAATAATAATGTAAGGGCACAATAATAACAATATTGGGGTAACAGGGGTATAATAATAATAGTAAGGGGGCTACACTAACAACAATAAGGGATTGCACTAGTAATATAGGGACCTAACATGCCCTTCTCCTTCAAAAAAGTGTTGTCCTCAATGCTTGAGTAGCTCTGAATGCTTCTGTATAAAATTCTCATCCTCCCATGTAGAATCTTCACTGGGTAAGCTATTCCACTTTATGTGATACTTTGAAATTGATCGATTTCGTAGCTGCCAATTTCTTGTTTCCGTGACTGCTTCAGGTTCCAATATGATTTTTCCTTCCTCATCAAGTTCTGGAAATATTGTATGAACTGGAAGTTTGTCATCTAAATTTATACATTTAACTGATACATTTTTCCAACTAAATGTATTAGATGTACTAGGATCTTGCTGCAAATTTTGAATGAGTGTCCACACTTCTTCGTCCTTCTTCCATTCATCCCTTGCTTCGGTTATCCAATCTAGTTGGATAATAGAAATGGCACAAAGCAATTCTTCCACCTCTTCATCCTTTCTTGAGAGTGCATATGCAACAACATTTAGCTTCTCTTTTTTGTAGATGATTTCAAAGTCATAACCCAACATCTTTGTGACCCATTTTTGTTGCTCTTCTAAAGATAGTCTTTGTTCCAAAAAATGTTTAAGACTATCATGATAAATTTTTACCTTGAATTGTCTTCCCATTAGGTAAGGTTGCCATTTCTTTAGTGCATGTAGTATTGCCAACATTTCCTTCTCATAAATAGATTTCTGTAAATACTTTCCTTTAATTGGACGAATTTCAAAAGCAATGGGTCTTCCTTCTTGCATTAAAGAAGCACCAATTCCATTTCTTGAGGCATCACATTCCATAATAAAGGTTTTTGTGAAGTCTAGTGTAGCTAAGATCGGTGCCCAAAGATTGTAACCATTGTAATCCTAATACAACATCAGCACATCCCATTGGAATGGAAAGCATTGGACTATTAAATACATATTCCCCCATGGCTAGCTTGATATTATGGCATTTTCTAGAGCAATTTATAGTTCCTCCATTTTCAAACATTACTTGACATTCTGGTGCTGGGTATAGGAAGCAATTCAATTCCTTGGCTACCTTATAATGAATAAAATTATGGGTACTACCTGAATCAATCATCTCTATTACCTTTTTCTTCTTGATATGTTCTTCTATCTTGAGAGTTTGAGGAGTGGTAATTCCTGCCAATGCATTACACTGTATGGTCAGACTCATTTATTCTTTTTATAGGGTTGGTTCATGGTGTATATCCTCTTCTTTTGAAGTTTCTTGTTCATTTTCTTCATCATCTTCACAATCTATGTGAAATAATTTCTTCTCAACACACTTATGACCTTTAGTGTATTTGGTATCACAATTGTAGCAAATCCCTTTTGCTATTTTTTATTCCAATTGTTGTGGTGTCAACCTTGTAGGTTGTGGAAGTCTAGGAGTAGCAATAATTCCATATTTATAGATGTGAGTTGTAGGCTTCCTTGTCGCCATAATTTTACATGCAATTTTTCTTGCCAACCTGAATGCCTTCTCCAATGAATCAGGTTCCCAAACTCGAACTTCATGTTGGATGTTATCCTTTAAAGTCCCTATGAAGACATCAATCTTGTGTTCCTCTGGAATATCAACTACCCTTATATTCAATTTTTGAAAGTCCTCAATGTGCTCGACCATCAAACCATTTTGTTTGAGATTTATCAATTGGCTAAAGAAGGTGTTTCTCTTTATATCCTCATAATGTGCTATCATTTCCTCCATAAAAATTGACCAAGTGACAATTTTTTTACAGGAGCAAAGCCATCTATACCATACAAATGTATTTTGTTCTAAGTATAAAGTTGCAATGCATAACTTTTGTGTGTTTTGCACATTATTAAGATCAAAATATTGCTCCATCTATAATATCCATGTTACAGAATCCTTGCCATCAAACTTCCTCATATCAATCTTTGGAATATGGTGGGTCTTCAATCCAACATTAGATTTTATGAAATCACAATTAACATTTATTTTGTTCTCATCATGAATTTACTCTACTATCTTTCTACCATTAGGAATCATTTATTGTGTCAACCTTGTCAAACCTTCCTTCAAACCTTCCATGTCTACTTTTATATCATTCTTCAAACCATCCATCTTAGTTTCCATGCCTTTCTTCAAACCATCCATCTTAGCTTCCACGCCTTTCTTCAAAACTTCCATTTCATTTTTTGTTGCTCTTTGCGAGAATGAAATTTGGTGCACTTTCTCTTGTAATTTTCATATTTCATGTTGCAATTCTTCCTCTTCATGAGTCATAGAAGAGCCTTATGAAGGCTTAATGGGTGTCAAATTATTTTTAGGTGGCATTTTAGAACCCAATAATGATATCTATGTTTCAATATTCCCTTGGAATCACTTCAAACTGATTTTTCAAACAAGACTTATGCAATTTGAAAAAAAAAATACACACCTTTTTCTTGCTTTTTAGGAGCTCGATATTGAAATTGACGTATCTATGAAATTTTATATATTCAATATCTAATTCAGTCCTATAGTATCCCTCTGAATATTCTTTTGAATGCCATAGGTTTAACCTGATTTGGATGCTTCAAGGGAAAGTTATGAACAATCTCCCACAATGACCTAATAATGGACTAGTTTGGTAGAGAGAACTTGTACGATGTGCTAAGTGTCACTGTTTCCTCCTTCGGCTTTGAAATTGATACACAAGAAACTAAATTTCATGCATTTTTGTCCACTTTTAATAGAATTCCAATCCAATGCTCAGAGAGAGAGTTATGACAATTTTACCAAGGTCACCTCTTTTAGATTAAATTCGGGGACCTTCCAAAACCCTAACTTCCACAGATCATATCTCCGAAAATATTGTGAACCAATATCTGAAATTTTTACACAAAGTTCCTCAAGAGTTCGGATTCACGTGATAATTTTTTTAGCTTTTGAAAATTCGTAGAAAAAAAATTATAGCAAAAATTCCACGATGACCTATTTGGAGCAGCGAAACCCTATAATCCAAAGCTCTGATACCAAATGTTATGAAACCAGCTCTAAAAATAAAAGAAACGAGAGATCAACACCTTATAAATAAGCCACTTCGAGGGGGAAACCTCCTTTACATTACATAAATGGACAATTCTTGGATGATACAGATGACAAAATCTCCTTCTATATATAGGAGTCCATGGGGTCACAATATAATCCTAGCTGACCTAACAATAATAATGTAAGGGCTCAATAATAACAATACTTTGGTTATAGGGGTACTACAATAATAATAAGTGGGCTAGACTAACAACAATAATTGACTACACTTGTAATATAGGGACCTAAAAATGGTCAATAAAATTGTCAACATGTGTGCAACAATCTTTGACGAGCAACAAGGAAGCATGATGTTCTTTATATCTCTCATACAATATTGTATGAAAATATCTAAGAGAATATAAACAAGCATTTGTCAAGATTTCATACCATGTTTTTGAATTTCCCTCCAAGGATAACATGAACATATTCATGAAAATCAACCTTTAGTTTACACACATGCATGTGAAATTTATTAGAGTGAAGTTGAGCATCATCTCCTACCTGATCTTTGAATCTTGGAAAACAAGTCTGCCAATATATGCAAGGAATTTGAGTTGAAAAACCAAGAATGTGAGCATGATTCATGGGTGCATACCTTGCATATTTCTAATCCATCTTGAGTCGCTAGTAAAACCCCGATTTATGGATCCTGCTGCTAGTGGAGTCTTTAGATTGGGTTGAAACTTGATTAGAGTTGCCATGTGAATGATGCATCCTCCTTGTGTCTGACTGTTGTCAACCATCAAAAATCAGATCTAAAAATTTGACGATCTTTCTGGAGGAAGATGGAACCTTTCGCTCCTCAAAAACGACACTGCTGTGTTAGCACCATGTAATTTCCCTAGGCTGAGTAGAGAAAATTAGAGGTAACCACAAACCACCTGGAAGTTGGAATCTAGCCCTTAAAAAATTAGAGAGGGATCTCTCTGTCTGAAATTTTCAATCACTTATATGTTAGGCTAGGTATGGTGCACAATGGGGTATAAGTTTAAAGTTTTTCTGGTAGGAAAGAAGACAAATCCATTGGGCATGGAGTCATGTCAAGTTGATAATATTTCTAGTGATAGGATGAAGAGAAAGAAGATATTCCTCAGGGGCAAGGTAGGTTGTATTTTTGAAGTTTTTTAGTCAAATTAGTTGTAGGAGGGTGAGTTGAAGATAAGTGAAAAATTACATATAGATCATCAAACAACAAGATGAATTCTAACTGCCATTTAAGTGGAAAACATAAAATGTTTAGAAAACTAAAACAAATCACATTTTGAAGTGAATTATGAGACAAATATTTGTTCAACTAAAAAATAAGACACATTTCAAAGCATGATTGATAACATAAGATAACTTACAAAACGAAGAAAGAACATCTCCAAAGCAACTAAAACAGGAATCCCGGTAGAATTCGACCTCTGTCTTTCATTCATTGAAAAAAATATATCAAGAAGGAGTGCAGTCCAGAATATCTCTTCTTCTGAACCTAACCAACCAACCAACCTTTTGCACACTGAAACTCTTGAAAATATATACAATTAACTCATCCCTGGACTTAGGGGGTCAAGCTAAACCATTTTCCAAAAGATATAATCAATTACATTAAATTTGGAACTGTCTGTTAGGAATTAGGACCGAATATATGGAAAATAGGGTTCAAAGATTAAATAATATATATTAAACCATGACATATGTTACAAAATCGAAGGATTTTTTTGTATATGAGATTGTTCTTGGGAGAAACCTCTCTCAGTTTTAAAAAATTCCTTTGCAGCTCCTCGGAATTTGCACGCAAACATCATGACTAAAACAAGAAATAAAAAAATATGAAAAATAAGCTGTAAAGACTCATTTGAATCTTCCAACCTATGACACCTCTGAAGAAAATGAAGGAGTTTTTTGTAATTTAGCTCGTGTTTGAATTGTTATCTCTCCCTCCACTTCCTAAGGCTAAGAAAGGAGACTAAAGGAGTTAACCTCAAACCAATCTTTAGACTTGGTAGGTAGCCCTACCAAACCAGAGAGGGCTCTCTTGGTATCAATTTCATAGTCAATGAAGTGACTGGAAAGGAAAATATCTTAGGCTAGATATAAGCTCAGTAATTTTGATTAGGGTTTTTTTTTTAATTTGTTGGATAGGAAGTGTTAGTCTAGGAACTAGGTCAAGGTTTCAAGGCCAAGTTTCAAATGGGCAGATGCAAAGATAAAAATCAGGCTAGGTAGGTATTCTTAGAAACATATTTAGATTTTAATTGTGGTATAGGGTTTGATAAATGAAGAATAAAAATGAGCATATAACTATGAGTTCACTCATCATAAGAAATAGAATAGATATATGAAAATATCATTAAAACAAAGCACAAAAACTATGAATTTTGCTTTAAAAACTCATGAAATCATCATATAAAAGCATATATGTGATTTCAAGGAAGCATAAAAATTCAATTTTATGGTAAAAATGAGAATAAAATTTCCAATAAGCATACCATTGGAGTCCCAAAATTATAGTTTCAACATGTCTTTGATATCACTATAAAAATATGTACATAAGCTCCACACTGTAATTATCAACTATCCAACCCCTATAATGACTTTAGTTGGAGTACATATAGAAAATAGAGGAGATTCTATTACTATGGGTCGAAACCTGATCCAAAACACTTCATTAATGCACCTAATGAGAGATTACCTAGTTTTTAGGGAAGTTAGAAACAATCTCACCTATTTTAGCTAACAAGTAGGAGTCTTTGTCTCTTTCATTAAATATAAGATCATTTAACAAGGAGGAACATCAATAGACTCATTAACTATGAAAATAGCTCATGAGAAAACTGTAATCTAGATCGTTTTTACCTTTTGACTTCCACCTGTCCAGAAAAACCTTTAACACAGAAGCGCAACATGCAAACATAGAAGCGTAGCGTGCTCAGCTAGAAGCATAGCGTGACCTTGGAGGGGCTTTTTAGGTGGCTTTTGTGCATATTCAAGATGAAATTATGGTTGGAGAAGATAGACCTAGATGTATACTAGCTTCCATAACCTTTAAAATTGCAAAATTTCACCTCCATGGCACCTAAAAATTCATTTTCCCAAGACTTCTCTAGAAGCGCATCGTGGGGCAAAAAAAGGAGGCAGAAACATGAATTTTGGTATTTATTTTGGCTTGATATTCAAAATTATGAGCTGAAATACAAAACCAAGGGCATAACTATGATATAATTATCAAATTCTATCCATCCATGTAAGAATGACCCCATTTCGAGCCTCTGAGAAGAAGCACAACATGAGCTCGTTGCGCTTCTGTACATCCAAAATTGCCAAAATTTCCAAAATTTGACCAAAACTTGTCAAAATTTTATGCAAAAATATGGCTAAAATATAGATAAATATATCTCTAATCATATAAAATTTTACACACTTGAGAGAGGTTTTTGGTCTTTGATATGTTATGAAAAAAAACCTCCTCTAGTTTTGAAAAATAATTTCCCATTTTGTTATAAGGAATTCTAATCTACAGATAAACTAGATTCCTTGAGTGTGGTGTTCCTTCACTCAGAACAACAGAAGAAAGAAAAATATGTTTTTCTCTAAGATAAATAGATAGACAGAAAGGAAAGAAACCTACTTGTGGTCCTTTTCTCTCTCCTTCTCCTTCTGTTGTTGTTGTCGTTGCTCTCAATCCAACTAAAACCACTAGATCTATTCCTGCAATCAAAGATAGAGAACAACAAACAACATACAAACATACAAATATACAAGTATCTTCTTATCTTAACCAAATCGAACCGATTAGATTTGAGAATACATACACAATTGAGAATGCATTTCACAAGATATAAGAATACATATGATAAAATGAACAAATATCTTTATTAAGAAAGTAGGAGGAGAAGATTACAACCAATAGATTGATTCGTCGTCAACTTGCTCCAAATTAATTCCATCCTCATCACACCAAGCACCATCTCGGCAGCATACCAGTACTTCCATCTCTCATCAATTGAGAACCCAACAACATAACATTACACAAATTCTCCCCCCCTTAGCACTTAGATCAACGCTCAATTTATAGGGAAATTGAAGGTAGTTTTCTCAATAAATGGAATTGAATGGCTTTCTAATAATAGGTGATACATGTTTCCAAGTTCAGAGGTGATGGATGAACACTTGTATTCAAAGTATGCCACCTATGAGCTCTTCTAGAAGGAACTGAACATGTGGAGATTTCCATAACAATGATGATTTTGCTCCCAGGAGACCAACACACCCTTAAGTGTCAAGAAGTGCACTGCAATGCACCTTTGCATGGAGGTAAGTGCACTGTAACTTAGTTAGGCCCTTGCAGAGGAGCGTTGATGAGTCAATGGGTCATATAATCTATACTTCAAACCTTGGAAATCTCACAGTTGAAGCCATTAATGGAATGTTTTCACTTAGGGCATATAGCAACTGAATTAAGGGGATGATAGACCCTATTCATTGGTCTTTGGGGGATGATGCCCAATTTGACCAGGTCTTTGGGGTTGATGCCCAAATTGACCTGTAACAACTGCCCCCTAAAGCATGAATTCAAAATAATAATAATATTTGGATGAGATTATTTATGATGTGATGAGTAGGATTTGAAGCGGACAATGACATGCATCAATTTTCAATACATTACATCATGATATCTTACATCTTGGACATTAATTTTTGAGGGAGGCATACCCATGCTTAGCACATAAACTATCATAACATGTACATAATTTAGAGAGTTGTTTACATCGTAATGTTGCTAGATATAGACATGCCTACAAATATAAGACCATGTTCAGATGACGATCTGTATGTAAAGCCATCATACAGATGATGTGTACAACTCATGAAATCGCTGCCCAGATGGATGAAACTAGATCCAGGGTCTCCTTATCTCGTTTACTCGATCGTTCAAGTACAAGTCTAACCATGCTAATAGATATGAATTCGAACATGTGAAGATATAGTTTGATTACCAGCTAATGATGTGAGCTGTTAAGAAATGCGAGAGAAACCACAATTGATGTTAATGGATCTCAAGGTACTGCAGCACAATTTGCAAGGCGTGAATAGATGATTTGATGTAGAAAACCAAACAAGATATTTCGGTTGAAGGTTCGGAAGCGAGAAACCTGCTGATGATGTAGAAAAATCCAAGGTACTGGAAGATGTTTCTAAGTTAAATTCCTGGATAATGAGATGATGTCGAAATGAAGCAACTTTATTGCAAAACGAGAGTAATGATTTTGGAGACAAAATTTGAATTGATATAGAAATGTTCAGGGATGACTGTCATGAAAATGAAGGTTTATGAGTATTGCAGAAGATGAGGAATTACTAGATGACTTCTCTTGAACATATCGACGAAACTGAAATGAGTTGGTAGCATTGAATCAGAAATGAAGTGGTGGTATGATGAACCATCAAGAAGATTACCCAACCCAAAAGTCATGGTGATGGAGTGAAAGTGTCATGTTAAAAAGCGACCTGCTACCATAAAGTGTTCTGTACTTTTTCCCAAATTTTCCCCAGTCATTGCTGACCAGTACCTCTTTATTTTTTAACAAGCTTGAGGAGGGTAACATATGCTTGATCTATAATTCGACCCTTCAAGTGAATCGATCGCTATTTAATGATTTAACGAGTCTAGCAATAATGAAACTCAATCTTTCCATGATCGACAAGTCTGTCACTATTTTATGTTTTATTGAGTCTAACGACAATGAAAATTGATCCTTTTTCATGTTTAGAGAGTTTGAAAAAAGGGAAAAAAATAAAAATCCATGTGTCCTTTTTCGTAAATTTGTCACTTAGGTCCGAAAAAGTGTAAAATGATACCTGAGGAAACCTCTTAGCCATGTTAGAATAAGGTTTTCCTTTTTCGTAAATAGTATATCTTATTCCAGAAAAGGGTTAAACTTATACTGAGTAGATGTAGTTTCATTTACTTTTACGAGCTCGAAAAGACAAGTGCTCAACAATCTTTTCACATTATCAATGTCTGAAAATAGCTAAAAGAAGACTCCATGGGGTTCCTTTTTCGCATTTATCGAAGCTTGAAAAAGAGATAAAAGTGCACTTTAATTCCTTTTCCATTTTTATCAAAGCTCGGAAAAGAGGATAAAAGTACGCTTTGTGGTAAAATCATTCTTGAATAAGTGTGCACACTAAACTCACTGTATCAGCTGTGAAACCTATTCAGAGAACCATCAAACAGATCAAAAATACCCGTTTCATAGAAAAAATGAATAAAAACCATAGTCACAACATTAAATATGATTTCAAATAATCAAAATGACTAATAAAAAGAGTTTTTACCATTTCATTTTTACCATTCCATAGTTACCATTTGAAAATTAGGAGCTCTGAACCAGTCCCTCGAACTTCAGAGGTTGATTGCTATAGATTTAGTGGATGATTTCTCTTGCTGTTCGATCTAGGTTGGAGCTATGAACCTTCTCTTTATTTGGGTATCATTTATTTTGTATTTCATGGTAATTTTGAGGGTTTTTAGCCCCTTAGGGTAAATATATTTAGTTCTGAGGGCAACACACCCTTGAATGTCGAAAGGTGCATTGCAGTGCATTGAAATTGAAGTCTAGGTGCACTGCAATGCTTTGTCCCTTGACCTGAGGTGCATTGGGCACATTTCTCATTTTTGTTTCTTGCTATGTGCCCAAAATTTCACAAGTTTTTTTGCATGAAATGGATCCTAATGAAGCTTATGATTTTATTTAAGGTATTCATCTAATCAAAATGATGATTATGTGGCAAGAAAGAGAACATGAAGAGCATGATATGATTGCCCTAAATGATTCGGGTACAGTAAGAGCCTTTAGAGATTGCAGGTTGCTAAAATACTTCAAATTGTCAGGGATGAGGTAGCATATGGAGCTATTAGAGTTCCTAGTTCATTCATGGGATCCGGTATTGTAGGTTTTTCACATTGGAGACAAAGTGATCCCAATATTGGTTGAGGATATTTACTTTCTCATTGGATTATCGAGGTGAGGTTCCCCTATTTCCCTTGCAGGATATTATCTTGGAGGAGAGTCAATAAGGGATTACATACGCCAACATTTTCATCCAGATACTAAACCAAGTAAAGACGGGAAAATAAATATCCGTGATGTGCATGATCTACCTTTGAGAACCATCCTTTTTACTATCGAAAAGCTTATTGGTTCCGAAAAACTACATGTTGCAAACAAATCATACATGCATCATGCTTTTGAGTGCTTAGAACCTGTTAATGTTGGTATCTTCATCCCTCCGTTAGAGATCAAAATTCTCTTGTTGCATTTCATTTTAGGTGTCTCACTTAGTCCAGTCAGCTACATTCCATTAGGAGCATGGATCATCTCACGGTAGTGGCTTGTCGCTCTTGTCCCTCATGTCCTTTACTTGCTGGCCTATTTCTGTTCATTAAAATCATTTACAGTCATTTTTGGTCTCATAGTTGGCAAAAAGTCATTTTAGGGTTTTTAGTCTCATTAGGTCTAGGGTTTCATTAATCAGGTATTCAGAATGCCTAATAATGTTCAGCAGGCACATGAGGAAGTATGAAATAAGGTTTTAGTGCTAAAAGTTTCATCATCATATGCTTAATAATGATTTTTCTTCAAAACTCTGTTTTGAAGAAAAATAGTCTATTTCATCTTTATGTAATAAATGAAATGTGATTTTCAAGTTTTTTTAGTTGTAATAACACTCCACTGGCAACCCTGGTTGCCTTTTCCAAAGCTCCATGCCATCCATTCCCTGCAAGATAGACAAAAAGCTCATCATTCAGTCCAAAAGCAAAAATGAAGCAAAACAGAGTTTTTAAAGTGAAATGTCAAATTTCAAACATTGCAAAGTGGGTTTTTCAAATGGAAAATTAAAATACTTGGTATAAATATCATTTTTATGTTTCAAGACTCCATTTGAATGCTAAGAGAACAGGATAAAGCCAAAGAGAAATTGTGAGGAGCGAAGAAAGAATTTGGAGAGCAAACCGTGTGAAGTTTCCTTGCGCGACGCGTTGGGTGACTGTCGCGACACATTGGGTCGGCTCCCTGTGTGCAAATTTACTCTTGCGCGACGCATAGAAGCAGTGCGGCGCACTGGGTTTGGCGCGTGACGCATAGGGCCGGAAACAAGTTTATTGCCATTTCTTCAAAAATCTTCAAATGTGCTCGGTCCATCTTTGTTCATGTAAGTCATGCCATCTCTCCAGTGCCAATGAACCGGTGTTTTGTGTTGTTATGAGAATTTAAATACAAAAAAAAATCAAACTCTATTGTCTTGTTTGAGAATTTCCTCCTTTAGGGTTTTGAAATTGGTTTTGTGCCAAATAATTCCATTCTCCACCTTGTTTTTTCCCCTCATCACTGTTTATTTTATCATAGCATCCCATTTCCATTTTCTCTTGTATCCCTAAGTCACTCATTCCTATCCCATTCCCATTATCCCCATTCCAATTGTAAATTTCCCCAAACTCCAAGGCTATCCCAAGAAATTAAGTGACTGCCCCAAACTCTTTAATTCACAATTTCACTTGATAATAGTCTATCATTTTCATCACCCTATCTCTCCATAGTCCCTCACTTGTTATTACATATTTGGAAAAAAAACCAAGGACACCAATATTTTCATTTTCATCCAAGACAATATAGACCTTGGACATCATGGAGACAGATACCGATACATCTTATGACCAAGACAATGATTCCACCACTGAATTACATGCACCTAGAAGGCCTCATTCCCCAGACCCAAAATCTGCCTTTCCCTTTGATCCAACAAACACCCTCATAATTGAATCAAACTCTCTTACATATATACCTAGCCTAAAATCAACCTTTATTCAAGTCATCTCAAGCGTCACTGATCATATTTTGCTGAGATTTACCAGGAGAGAGCCCTCTCCCGATCTGGTAGGGCTAGCTACCAGATTAAGCATGGTTTGATGTTACCCTAGACTATGCCTTTATCAGCCCGAGGTAGATTTAGGCTATAACAGAACCAACAATATTCAACTGGCCTGAAGCAGTACTATTTCAGAGAAAATAACAACTGACTAAAGCAAAGGGTGGTAGGAAGAAGAATTTAAACTATGGCTCAATCCTAATTTCCTTCATTTTAGAGCGGGTTCCATTGATGTAGCCACAACATGTTACACTGAGTATATCTGGCCCTAGAGATCCTCAGATGAGGAGAAGGGTTCAATTGATGGCTTGACATGTTGGTAAATCAACCATCATATTATCTACTGCATTCTTTGCCTGGTTCATACGACAAATGGTTTCCATAGATGAGTATGCATATGCAGGCGTAGATTTCCGCGGAGATATAGACTTGATTCTACCAAATGACGCTCAATGGGGTGCAATAGTAAGATTTTTTTGACCATATTTTTTGATTTTTTCTAAGGTTTCTACATGTTTTTGTATTTTTATGTTTCCCAAGGCTAAAATAAAGTTTTTATGTACACATATGTCAGTCGAGTTTGACCAGTGGGTCAGCCAGAGCAGGGAGTAGTTGAGCCAATAGATAGGGTTGTCGGGAGAGAAGTCCTTCGGGATTTAGATATGACCAGGACTATTACTGAGCTACAACAACACATGGAGGGATTGACTCTTGGGATTCCAGATTACCGGATCGAAGAGTTACCTATGAGACTGCAGCACCATACTATTGGTGTTCCTAACCGTTGAATGCGGTTATTGCATAAGATAGCTAGAGAAGTTGCTTTTTATCATGAGCATCACTAGTTTACTTTGAAATTTTTTGCTTACATTTTGAGGTCAAATGACCAATGTGTCTTAGGCACAAATTTTTGTAAAAACCTATAACTATCTATCTATTTTTTTTCAGTGTTTTCCTATGTTTATTGCACAATCATATTCAATTATGTGATGTGAATTGAAAATGTGTCTTTACATGTGTTGCAAATGTCTGTTTAAAACATAATTTGCTAAGGAATCAGTTAAGGTGTTCAACTTTTTGGAAATGTGTTGATATTGAATGTAATCGAAATATCTTTCCAAAAATCTAACTCTTACGAACATACGATGCAGTGTTGGATTTCAGACAGTATAAATGCTAGTAAGTTGCAGTACAATAAGTTGTGACTCTAACCTAATGATGATACAATTAATACTAAATGAAATGGGATCAGAGAGAAGTTCGATAAATACGCTATACTCAAAAATTTTGTTTGTGGATCGATTGATACAAATCCCTTGAAAACTCACTAACTCACCACCTGGAGCAAAAATGGCCCATGCTGCAGAGGATAGGTTCTGTGTACTATGACTAGCACCATCAGCGTACCCAACAAATGGTTCCAAATATTCAGTCATCTTCGATGAAATTTAAAGTGGATTACTAACTTCAAGAAAACTATAGAAAAACAAACTAAGACAATACATGCAAATCAAAATCATATATACAATATAATAAAAAAGTTTACTACGCTCAATTAAGCATAGTAACATTTAAGATACAACCAATTTCGAGGCTATTCCAATGGAATTCCATCATAATCAACCAACTTGTAGGCATCCTTAGCCAGAAATATTTTGACAATGTAGGGGCCATGCCATAGTGGCTCAAATTTTCCCATTCCTATCAAATCAACTTCCTGATCATAAATCAAGACCAGTTGTCCCTCTAAGAAGATGTGAGGCTTGACATGTTGGTCGTATTTCACCTTGATTCATCTCTTATGCACTTCGTTGGCCAATTCAGCTTCACGACACATTTCGTCTAGATGGATGAGGTTAAAAATACGCGCTTCTTCATCAGAGGTGTCAAGTAGCAGGTTAATAGCGAGTTTTAATGACAATATTTCACACTGGATTGGAAAGATAGCTTCCATAACATACACCAATTGAAAGGGCATAAATCCGGTTGCATTTCTCACCGAGGTTTGATATGCCCAAAAAGCCGAGTACAAGATTAAATGCCAATTTTTTTTGTGAACTCCTATCATTTGTTGACGCATTCTCTTAAGGATCTTGTTAATGGCTTCAACTTGTCCATTGGATTGTGGATAATAAGGGTTAGAACTATCATGCGAAATTCCTAATTTGGCAGTTAACTCATTCATCATGTGATTGCAAAAATGATTACCATGATCTGTAAATATAGCTTGTGGTACATCAAACCGTGAGATGACATGATTGAAAAAGAACAATGCAACTGTTTCGTTTGTGTTATTGAATGCAGGCATTGCTTTGGCCCACTTGGTAAATTAGTCAATTGCGAAAATAATATAACCATTCCTCGTGGCTGAACGAGGGTTTCAGGTCATGAAATCAATTCCCCACTTTGAAAATGGTCCCACAGC
The DNA here is from genome assembly GCA_034641835.2 of Pinus albicaulis. Classification (NCBI taxonomy): domain Eukaryota; kingdom Viridiplantae; phylum Streptophyta; class Pinopsida; order Pinales; family Pinaceae; genus Pinus; species Pinus albicaulis. The sequence goes on from CM076577.1 coordinate 359,918,243, forward strand.
GATGACATGATGCATTGGTGCTGGCGGCATGCCGATTTTACGATCAAATATCTGGTATGCATGACAACTTTTGACCGCGAGGATGCAGTCACGAAATATGGTTGGCCAAAAGTAACTGACGCAGAGAATATTCTGCGCGGTAGCGTATCCAGACAAGTATCCACCACAAGCTCTAGCATGAAAATCATTTAGAACTTTCTCGGCCTCCTCATGAGTGAGGCACCTCCTTAAAATCGTATTGACATCACGACAATAAAGTGTATCGTCGACGATAAGATAATCTTTGGCTTGGTATCAAATACGTCACTGTTGTGAGTGAGAGGTATGAGGCCAGAAAGCCTGGGTTTGGAGATAAATGATAAAATCCTCATACCAAGGGTCAGATGACCCAATCAAAAATAGAGACTCATCTTGAATTAATGGTTTTGATGTAGTTTCAGTACTATCAAAGGGAAGGTCACAAAGAATCTCAACCAAAACTAAAGACTTATTTGACTTGGATTTGATGAATTCCAAATCAAATTCCTGAAAAATGACGATCCATTTTGAATATTCCCCACCCATCAATTGATGTGGTAAAATGTATGTCATGTGGTTGAAATACAAAATGACAATGGTCTTCCAGAGCAGGATATAATGGAAAAATCTTTGGATAGCTTGAACTTCCGCCAAGGCGATATTTCGACGTATGAATACTTAACCTCTATATCATTGAGATTATGACTCAAATAATATATCAGATGATCTATCCCATCTTCTTCTTGGACCAAAACCATAGAAATGGTCGTATCTGCCATGACGATATATAGGAAATAATCACTCTGATAATTAGGGGGATAAATTAATGACGCTCATATTAAGGTATCTTTAAGAGCATCAAAAGAAGCTTGCACAACCTTATCCCAATGGAATGGAATCCCATTTTTCAAGAGATGAGTAAATACTTTAGCTATTTCAACGTAGTTGGGTATGAACCTCCTTAGGAAGTTAGCCTTTCCTTGAAGTTTCTCTAATTGATGGCAAAGGCAAATCAAGAATGGCTTGGACCTTCAGTGTTTTGATTCAAATTCCATATTTTGAAACGACAAATCCAAGAAAACGACCAGAACCAACATAAAACACACATTTGTGTGGATTGAGGCATATTTTGTAGTGTCGGAAGTGTAAAAATATAGCTCTCAAATGTGTTGGGTGATCAGTTTGTTTTCGTGAATGTGCGGGTAAGTCGTCTAGATAAGGTTGAATAATGTGCTCGATGTCATTGAAAGCATAATCCATTTCTCTCTGAAATGTTTCCCTGACGTTATTTAAACCAAATGAGAGTTTACGATAAGCGAATGTGCCGCAGGGACAGATGAATGCTGTCTTATATTGGTCCTATGGGCAGATATTGATTTGATTGTAACCAGAGAATCCATCCATGAACGAAAAGATTTCACACCCGTCACATTTTTCAATAATGTAAAAGGAAGTAGGATAGTTGTCTTTTGGAAAAGCAAGATTAACATCCCGATAATCACTGCACACTCTGATTGTCCCTTGTTTCTTTATGACAGGAACAATGTTAGAAACCCAATCAGTAAGCAGAATAGGGTAAATGAAACCATCATGAAATTTTTTTTCAACTTCCACTTTAATGGTAGCAGTATTCTTCGGATGAATAGGATGAAGGTGTTGATGCACCGGTCTGAAATTAGGGTACATTTTAATTATGTGTTCAATGATCCTAGTATCTATGCCAGGAATTTCCTCATAAGACCAAGCAAATATGTCTTAGAATTCACGAAAGAGAGAGTAGTAAGCTTCAAGTTCAGATGGACAACAAGACATGCTGACATGAATGTTTTCTACAATGCTAGGTTTGGTCGAAATATCGATAGAAATGGTTTCTTCAATATTTGATAAGTTTCGCTCAGATTCGATGGCATTAATTGGAATATAATTCGAAAATAAAGTAGATATCATAGGGTGATATAGTTCAATAATATGATCTTTGTCATAATCATGAAGATGGGAACGATGATGATGATCTTCCCATGGTTCTCCTTCTGGCATCATGGGTTCCACAATCCTCTCATCAATCAAGAAAATGGATGAAAAAGGATCAGATGGAGTACCAAAATCTAATGAACGATCAACCCAAACGACGATTGACGATGATGAATCATGATGAGCTTCCCAAGCCAAATAGATTGATTGATATGCCAGCTCAATTAGGCTTGGTGGCATGAATTCATCCAACGTAACAACTTTAGAATCATTGGTAATATTCCTTAAGTTAGATGAAGTGGAAGATATCATGCATTAGGTCTCTATTCTTGCAATTTTTTCCGACGTCGCAGGCGATGGTAATGCAAAGGTGCCCATTAGGGAAGAATCCTTTAAGAGTCCTACACCAATGTTTTGAAGTGCTATCTGGGGTGCGTGAACTAACAGAATGTTTCCAGATACCTGGGAACTAGAGGCAAAGAAGGAGAGTTGATTGATTACTATGATAACACCTTTATGAGGGAAGGCGATCATTCTAAAGTAAGTAGAGATGATCACAGTCATAGCATAAACCCATGGCCTTTCGAGTAAAATGTTGTAGTCAAGGGGTCTGTCAATGACCTCAACTTCAACAGTTACATTTTTTCCCCCTAGTTCGACATATAGGTTATTGATGATACCACAAGGCTTATATGTATGACCGTCAAAATCTTTTAACGTCGTAGGCGATTGATATAGGTGAGGTGAGCCAAGTGAATTCCAGCAGTTTAGAGATAATGAAAGTAGATGCTCCCTCATCAATAATAGTGCGATGAATGAGGTGATTGAGAGCATTTACTTGGATCGAGAATTCTAATTCAGCTGGTAATTGTGACACAAAGCCTGTATGATTAAAGACTACAAGGTTGGAATCTATCGGGTCGATTCCACCAATTGCTGAAAACAAAGCCTGTTTCTGGGAGGGAAAATTTTGAAGTACCTCAAGCGTCGACATAGCTGAAGGTGACTGAGCCAAATCTTCAACTATATTATAATTTTTAGCTACTCGGGATCAAGGATTGAATTTCAATTTATAGACGACTCCCTTTGGTGGCTTTATTGTTAACTTTGGAATAACAGTTGGTAGAATTGATTCAGTAGACGGATTCATGGATGAGGTAGTAGGTTGATCAGTAGCCTGACTATTGTAATATTTATTTAGTGTAGATACCAAAACATCAGTTTTTGGCTTTGTGACAGATAGCATAAGCACTTGGAAACTAGATGTTGGACTCGTAGCAACCATGTTTCTGTCTGGATTCAGAAAAGGATCTATCAACATAGCAGATGTAGTCGAGGTCTTAAGAAATTTTGAGACTTCAGCGCGGTGAGGACAGTCGCGAACAAAGTTCTCCTCATTACATATAAAGCAAGGGTAACGAGGTTTCCAATTATTTCTAGATTGTTGATCAGATGATCATTCTTGCGGGGTTGAATTTTGGTTTTTCTTCACTTTCCTCTTTTTCTTGCCTCCAGGTTTCTTGTCACTTTTTCCTTTGTTAGATTTACACGACATGAATTTTGGAAGAAGGTGCAAGATCATATGAATTAGGGATGTGGGTGTTTTTAAAACCGATCATACCGTCACTAGCAGGAGAGTCCTTACCAGACGGAGGAGGAATAATAAAATTTGATCGCGACACATTTGGAATTTTCTCATAGAGCATGCCATACTGAGTATAAATAAAATCTAAGTACTAGGCATGAGCAATGACCTTCTCTTCAATGAAGATGCTAAATTTAGCCACATCCTCGGTGATAGATGGCAGAAAGGACTTAATAAACCACTTAGCTAGGATCTGATCAGGAACAAATGTTTTGACCATTCTACGACGACGAAGCCACTGATGAATATGATTAGAAATGTGAGTAGCAGTTGCCTATTTAAAATTGGTCAGCAGTTACATTCTAGTTTCATATTGTATGGGTAATTGGAAGTTGGTTTAAAAGGTATTAGCTAAGGTAGTGAAATTATCAAACGAATCTTGTGGTAGTTTAATGTACCACTTCACGGTCAGACCAATAAGCATACGTTGGAAAAGACGTATTTTAAAGGATTCATCATTTAAGGAGTTAGATGAGCACCATAAATGATAAGTCATAACATGTGTTGATGGGTCTTCTCTAGGGTTTCCATTGAATTTAGGAATTTCAGAGGGTAATTTATGTGGTATCACCGGCCACCAAGGAGAATAGCTAATAGGATCATTGGTACACTGGTTTAAATCAGGTAATTCTAAAGTTGCGACAAAGGGAAACTATCGATTTAATTCAGGTTGAGCATAACTAGGATATGATGGAATTTCTTGGGCAACAACCCTTTGAGCACCAACATAAGGAATTTGTTGGTGGTAACCTAGATAGGGGTTGTTTTGATGACCAAACGCTTGAGGGATATATTGACCAAAACCTGGGTAAGCTGTTTGTTGTTGGAATGGTTGTTGTGGAATTTGCGGTTGTGGCTGCCAAGGAGACTCCACCAAGATTATAGCCCAAACCAGAATAGCTTGGACTCAGTTGTGAATAGGTAAGACTGGTAGGTGCCTGTGACATCCCATAAAAAGGTAATCCAACCTGTGAATGAAATGTTTCAGATACAAGTGGTTGTTGTAAACTAGCTGAAGGAGTTGGAGTCCGAGTGCCCAAAACTTGAGGGTAATGAGCTGAAGGACCCGCCTGAGACTTTTGAGGTACAACAATATGAGCCTGTAACAGGGGTAATGAAGTATTAACAAGTGGAGTAGATGTAGGTGCAAGATGTTTAACCGGTTGATATGAATGCACAACCATTTGTGGTTGAACAGGTAGAATAGGCTGCCACTGACAAACAGCCATTCAAATGTTAGGGTGACCATAAAAAGACTGAGTATTGTCAAAATGGGTGACCATTGGTGCCCCCCAACATGAGGAGTATAATAATATGGAGTATATTGTTCTCCAAATGGTGGGAGTCCAGTTTATATTGTACTGGATGGAATATATAAAGGACCAAGACATTCAGTACTCATTAGAGATGTACCAGATAGAATACCAAAATATGACATGGGTGAAGTCCATGGATTTGAGGATGCACCGAAGTAGGTTCTAGATAATGATTGGTAACTCGGTGGGATGGAAGGACCACCATTAAGATGTGACTCTGGTGATGTGGTAAACATCGACGGAGCAACAACAGTAGATGCTATCGCAATTTTAATAGACGGTATAACTGGAGATGTTGACTTAGCCATGGTCATATGACCCAGTGTATACCCTACAGGATCTATGAGAACTTGAATTGAAATAGGATCAACAAAAGTAGAGTAATTCAATTGAGGAATATACTCGTAAAGATAAAGCCCCAATCCAAAATGGATTGGAGTTGAAGGGCGTGTTTATTGTAAAGGTTCTTCCTCGATTGAAATCAAAATAGGTGGAAGAATTTCATAGTCAGGCCCGAGATATATTTCAAGTGGTTGACTGCGCGAAAGGGAAGACTCAATGGCTATGATTGACTGAGGAGTGACCAAAATAGGAACAAATTCTAGTTGTTCGACTTCAGGATCTAGATGTTATGGTAAAAGAACAATGGGATTCAGATCAACTTTTAGTAGAAAAACATCAGGTTTGGGAGGTATTGTATCATTAGATCTAAGACTTTTGTGATCCATAATGTAGAAAAATGTCTTTCGGATTAATCACATAATTAGGATTTGGTGTTTTGGACCAAATCCTAATTATGTGATTAATCTGAAAGACATTTTTCTAGGTATGGTCTCACTGATTGGATGTGCAGTGTCCACAGGTAGCTGCAAGGACTCTGTTTCGACGAAAATGGATAAACCAGGATGTGTAGAAACAACTCGAACGACTCTGGTAGATGTGATGAATATGACACACTAGAGGTACTGATGGTACTGGTTTCGGTAGAACGATGTCGCCTTCATTGACCAGAAATGAATTTCGGTGGTAAAAGTGGTTTAAGTGATATTATATGTGAGCGACAAGGAAAGGGGTTTTATTATTCCATGATGACTGATTTATTTTATTACAAAAACAAATAAACAAAATAAAGGTGTGGTACTAGGCAAAAGGTTTACCAAGTAATTGTGAACTGTAGAATACCACTTGGCGAACCAAGAAGTATGGCCAAACAATCTCCCCAAATGCTGTGTTCGGTGTATCACAAGTTACAAGGCATCCGACTTGGTTACCTATGGATGGTAAGAAACCTAAATTTGTCCTCCCAAATATACCTGAAGGTAGATGGAGGCCCAAGTCCGTGTTAGCACTGTCTAATGCGAAACCGGACAGTGAGAGCACCCCCTTATACTTTCCGTACTAGAACACTGCCCTATATACCCGAAGGTACGTGGACGATCTATGATATAATTATGTACGTGGAGTGAGGTATCACACTCGAAATGTATCACAGACAAGTTAGCGACAACTGCTATGTTTAACAATGTCAAAACATGTATCTAGCCTAGACCTTCTAAGTGTTATCGTTAATGTTACAATGATTTTTTAGGTTAATTGAGATAAATTTTATGTTGATCTTGTTTAAAAGTTTATCTTTGAGGTTCACTGCATGATGTAATGGGAAATTCCTAAAATTCAAACCAAATGATAGGCAAACTTTTCAATTTAGTTTTTCAATGAAAATCTTAGCTACTAAGGGGAAAGAGCAATCAGATTTTGAGCATACAACAAAGAGCACAAACTAAATGCAAATTTCCCTAACTTGTTCCTATGCAACACACACAATCTCTAAATGCAAATGCATGTTTCTCTTTTCAGTTCCCTTTAATTTGAATGAGTAAAAGGAAACTAAATGCACAAATCAATCAAACAAATGTTTTCTTTGGAGAAACGAGGAATGAAACAACAATTTCTCTTGGGAAAATGAAGAATGAAAGGATAATTTTCCTATAGGAAATGAGGAATAAAACAACAATTTCCTTTTCAAAAACAAAATTGATCTAATGAAAAATTAACTATTTTGAATTCAGATTTCCAATCATAAAGAAAACAACTAATGAAACATTGAAAAAACTACTTTTCTAAGGAGCAAGAACAAGGAATGTTTACTGGTCTTTACGAGGAATCAAACATCTGAGAATACAACAAACAATTGGCTGAAACTGAAAGAAAAGACAAATTATGATGGAATTTGGTTGGATGCGGGGGAAACACACCCTGTAAGGGCAGATAGTGCGTTGCAATGCACCCTTGAATGGAACACAATGCAATGCAGTGCAGTATAACCTGACCAACAATGCGTTGGGCGCAACTAAGTTTGGGAAACAAGCATCTAAACAAACTTATAAGGAAAATTGTTCATTCAAATGACTGATAAAAGAAAGTAGAGTCTACTGATGGTGGTAAAAAGAGACAGAAACACCTGGAATGATGGACTTGATCCCCTAGTGGAGTCGCCAATTTGTTATACAAAATTCAAATGTAGGGATAAACTAGATTCCCTAAGTGTGGTGTTCCTTCATTCAGAACAAACGAAGAAATACAACTATTATTTTCTCTAAGATAAATAGATAGATAGAACGGAAATAAACCTACTTGTGATCCTTTTTTCTCTCCTTCTCCTTCTGTTGTTTTTTCTGTCGCTCTTAATCCAACTAAAGCTGCTAGATCGATTCCTACAATCAAAGACAAAGAACAACAAACAACATACAAATTTACAAGTATCTACTTATCTTAGAAAAATCGAATAGATTATATCTAAGAAAACATATACAATTGAGAATGCAATTCACAAGATATAAGCATACATATGAGAAAATGAACATATATCTTTATTAAGAAAGCAGGAGGAGAAGATTACAACCAATAGTTCGATTCGTCGTCAACCTGATCGAACTTCATTCCATCCTCATCGCACCAAGAATCATCTCAACATCATATTAGTACTACTATCTCTCATCGATTGAGAATCCAACAACATAACATTACACAAATTATCCCCCCTTAGCACTTAGATGAGTGCTCAATTACAGGTAAACTGAAGGTAGTTTTCTCAATAAATGGAATTGATTGGCTTTATAATAATAGTTGAGACATGTTTCCAAGTTCAGAGGTGATGGATGAACACTTTTATTTTAAGTATGACACCTATGAGCTCTTCTAGAAGGCATTGGACATGTGGAGATTCCCATAACAATGATGATTTCACTCCCAGGAGACCAACGCACCCTTGAGTGTCAGGAAGTGCACTAGGTGCACCTTTACATGGAGGTAAGTGCACTGCAATGTAGTTAGTTCCTTGCAGAGGAGCGTTGATGAGTCAATGGGTCATATAATCTATACTTCAAACCTTGGAAATATCACAATTTAAGCCATCAATGGAATGTCTTCACTTAGGGCATATAGAAACTAAATTAAGGGGATGATAGACCCTATTCATTGGTCTTTGGGGGATGATGCCAAATTTGAATAGGTCTTGGGGGATGATGCCCAATTTTACCAGGTCTTGGGGGATGATGCCAAAATTGACCTATAACACATTTCTTCAGAATCCAAGTTTGAAGTTGGTCACTAAAAAATTGCAGAAGCGCAACGTGCTCTCAACAAAAGTGCAACATGGTATTTGAGAGGGAGTTTGGAGGCCTTCCTAGATGATTTTTGGGCTAAAAGTGGTATGGTTGAAAATCTGAGGATGTCTGTTACACAATGGAGTCATCAAGAACTGCAAACCCCTCCTCCAAAACCCTAAAAAATTGACTTGGAGACAACCTGTCCAAAAGTGCAACAAATGACCTGGAGCAACTCTATTTTAGGAATTTCTCACAAATCATAACAACTGTGAATAAAATAAAGGAGGTTTTGGTTCTTTGGTATATGATTGACAAAAACCTCTTTCACGTTTGTCAAATTCATCTTCATTACTTCATAAAGTAAGTTTTAAGTAGGACTATCCCCGTGTGCAATGTAAACCCTAGAAAATGATCAAAAAACTCTAAAAATGATGCCAATAACCTTTGCTAATACCATGAAGTCCATCCATGATATTGTGGTCTTGTCCCTCTTGAAATTTTTTTCAAAAATAATGGTCAAATTGGCATGGTAGCCTACCTCTTGAATTCTTTCACAAAACCCTAGGCAACCAATATCTTCAAAGGATTTCTTGGTGTAGGATGAATCATTGATCTCTTGCGGATTTTATGGCTCGAATATGGAGACATGAACTCCTTTGTTTTACTTCCTCTTATAACTTTCCATGGTGTTTTTTTGTATGATAGAAACCCTAGTTTGATAGGAAGGAAGGAAAGGGTGAAACTTAGGAAAACAGGGGAAAATGGGGCAACGAATTTAGGGAGGGAAATGAAGGGGATAGGAGTTAGGGAAAAATCCTAAAAAATTAGGGGAGATAGGATAGTGTGTTAGGAACACAATAAAAGTGTAATTCCTTGAAATGGATAAGGTAAGGAGGGGAAAGGGGAAAAACATAGTGTTAACCCATAATATTTGCAAAAACATAGTGTGGGCTAGGGTTTGTAGGGAAAGTGAGGGAAATGAAGGGAAGGAGTATGGGAGATTTTTAGGGGAGGGGGATGTAATTAAGGTATGGGAGAGGGTAATAGAGTAGGAAAACTAGCTATTTTACCACTATAATGAAGCAAAAACTCATGGAGACCAAAATCACAACGAGACCCTAAGGGAGGGATTTTCAGTAAATTTTTTGAGAAGAATAATGCTAAAGAGAGACAAAAAAGGTGTACTTACTTGAAAAATAGATGTTGGAACCTGTGAAATTTTGAAAATAATACCCGTGATGCTTGCTTGGTATCCAAAACCAAAAGCATAGCAAAAGAGCCAGAAACGCAGCATAATAGGCAAAATTGCAACATGAGAGGTAAGCAAGTGGTTTTGAAGATGAATTTCGATGCCCTGGTGGCTGGAATGAAGCTCAATGGTAGAGAGGTGCTCAATGAAGGTGATATGAGAAATTGAAATGCTTGGAGAGTCTTTTATTGGTTGAAAAATCAATTTTTTCTTGTGATAATGACATGACATCACATGTCGCTTTAAGAAATGACATGATGTGACTGCATCATGATCTTTTGAAATGGAAATTTTACCTTTACCTTTATTGTTTTTGTTCCTAAGCTTCTAACTCCCATTAATGGTGACCCAAGCGATGGACATGACACTTTTTTCTTTTTATGACTAACATTATAATCACAAGTCAAGTGAAATCCTAGACCATGACCTAAATGATGACATATTAACTGCTCAATGACCCAAGACACCTAAATGATGACATGACCATGATGATTTTTGATAACAATGAGCAAGTGGAGGGAGTAGCATGACCTAGACAACAACCAATAATCAAATTTTATTTGAAAGCTTATTTGAAACTATAAAATTTGACCTAGGACCCTATCAACTAACTTTGAAAGAGTACATTTGATCATTGGTGACTGACATACACACATGAATAAAACCTCTTTTACTTTTTCAAAATTCATCTCCAGTTAGTAATTTTTTTATCTTGAAGTGAAACTATCAAAAGCACAACAACTTTCCAAAACCACAACAACTCTAGGAATTCGAGAAAATCCCAAAATGGTTGTAGATGAAAGTGGGTTATTTCTAAAAAAAATGAATCATTTTGACCTGAAATTAAGTAGGTTTATTAATATCACCCCCATGGATCTCCTATAAAAATTTCATGGAAAGCGGGTACATGGTTTGAGAGATATGGTGAAAATACGTCAACTGTGTGAAAGCATAGCGCATTCAATGCATTTCTCCAAAAGCGTAACACTCCAAGTTTATACTACCTCTGACCACCCTCTGAACTATTGAAAACACTGGGCTGGTGTGAAATGGTCCATACAATGTTGTAAACCCGTGATAAATCTTCCAGGCCAAACAAAAACTTTCAAACTTCAAAATATCTTCTTGCAGAAAAAGTGCAACACAATTGCACAACACACCTTTTGTGCTGATAATGACTTGATGACACATTTTATTTTACAATGGACACTATAACTCACGATCACTAACTCATGATGTGACACCAATTATTTCTCCAAATGGTGCTTTAGAATTGATCTTTATAAGATCATGAACAAACTTCACAACTTGACCAAAATACATAGAAAGATCAAATTGAATTTGATTACTATAGTATAGGATTCTAACAGGAACGTCATACAAGATGCCATTAGGGGCTAGTAGTGTTATAATGGGTTTTTGACGATCCTTTAAATTTAGTCCTAAATGCTCTTAGGTGGGAAGGATTGCACTTTTTAGGTCTATATCACATTTGTGGGGCCTATGCATGGCCTTTGAGCCTTAAATTCAAGGATTAAGGAATTAATCATTGATTTCAACTCCAAACCATGGGATTTGGCACAAGAAGTATTTGTATTACACCTAGTTCTTAAAATTTGGTATCACTTCCTCTCATAGTTAAAAATTTATATGTAGAGTTTATGTGATGGGACAAGACCTAGTTCACGTTCTTTGAGACCCAAAATAGTGGATTAATGGATATATCCATGGTTCTTGGCCCTCAGACATGGTGCAAGAAACAAAAACTATCTTTGTTGAACTCAATCAATAAATTTGGAATATAAGTCCCCTTGCAAGAAAAATATTTCAATTGTAGGGAATGTATTATTATTTAGGGCTATTGTACATGGGTTTGAGACACAAAGTCATTGATTAAGGGATACATTTATAGTTTCCATCACCAAATCATGCATTTGGTTAAAATGGTTTGGTTAGTTATCAAATAAGGAAAGTTATTATTCCACCAACCAATATTGAAATTCCTTTAGAGGAATGTTTTCTTGTGATAGGTTGGCTTACCTACATATTCTATCCATTTATTATTTTTGGGTCCATGTTCAAGTTTTTGATGACTGATAGAATAGATAGCCCTAGTCATGGTTAAATACAAGATTTTTTTATTTTTGTTTGAAGTTATGGCACATATATACTTTATCAAATAATATATAATAATACGATGATACAATGTATTTATTGAGTATTCGTTCATTAATATACCATTTCTTTGGACACATAAACTATATTTTTTATTGTCAATTATTAAAAATTTAGAGCATATTCCTTCTATAGGAATTGTAATGATATGAACTTATGAAGGGAATGAAATTTAATATATATTTATAGTCAAAACACAAAGATACATTGAAACTTGACTTCAATTAATAAATGGAAAATGTTGAAATTGTATACATGCATGATGGAAGGAAACTAGCTCGAACAATGGTAGCTTATCTCCGAGAAGAGATGTGATGGATACACACCTTCTTGAATTGTGTTATAATGAGGATTAAAGAATTTTTTATCATAAATAAATAATTATAAACCCAAAACATACAAAAACTTAACCCTAGGATATGAAGCTCCATAGGCTTTTGAGCCCCGATATGGTAAATTGGAACGTCAACATCTTGGGGTCATAACTTTGGCATACAATCTCTGTTTGGAATGAACGATAGCTTGTTGGAAAGGTCTATTTTAGGAGTAAATTTTTCAAGCACTGATGGAAGTCAATAATTTTCATTGGATTGTTTCCCCAAAACATGTCATTTAGGCCCTCAAAATGGCTCCGAAAGTTCATAACCAAAAAATGCCAAAAATAGAAAACTACTAAAATAGGAAAAATGTGCTATGACCTAGTGGAGTAGATGGGTGGCCATCGATATCCACCTAGATCAGTATTTCCCCCTCAGGAATTAATGGTATCCATTTTTTTGAGTGCCTCAATGGGATGAGGAAACTTCATCTGAACTTGGCCCTTGGTGCAAGAGTTAGCCTGCTTTGACAACCCAATACAGATGAACCCTATGTTGGTGAGTGTATGCGTGTTCACAATATACTAAATTGTGGTCTATTCCATGCTATCTAGGTCGAATCTATCAGTGTCATATTCTTTACGATTTTTGGGGTGTCCAACAATGGTGGAAAGTATGGCAGAAGGTGGTCCACATTGAACACTGAGTGTAAGAAAAGGAATGGGGGAATACTTAGCTCAAAAGCATTGTCACCCACAACCATGTTGATGGTGTAAGGTCCTTATAAAAGTGGTCAAAGCTTATGATGGGCCGCTATAAGGTGTTCCTTCTACAAGTGTAACCAAACCTTGTCTTCCACATGAAACTTGTGTGGCACATGGTGCTGATCATGGCATTGTTTGTACTTAATATTTTCCGTTTGAAAGATATCATGGACCTATTGGTGGATGTGTTGGATTAGTTCAACAAAATTGGTAATTTATTTATTTATTTTTTTCGGATTTATATTGAACATGTGAAAATTCTACTTGTGTAGTTTCAAGGGACAATGCAACATTAATGATACACAATGGTTGAAATCCCAAACCCACTTGAAAGGGGTTGTGGCCAATTAAAGTATGGAATGGAGAGATTTGTTGTATTTTTTGTGAACATAGGGGATATTATTATCCCATATTCATGGATGTCGGGAATTTTACATGTGAAAAATTGCATGGTCATCTTATTGGTGACCTCTATCTAGCCATTAGTCTGTGGGCAGAAGGAAGTTGATTTGGTGAGCTCAATGTCTAACAATGACCAGAGGCTTGATTAGAATGTGTGTATGAGCCTACTATATTGATCTAATATGATGCTATGTGGGATCCAAAAATGTACCTACACTTGTTTGACGAAGAGCTTGGCAATGGCTTCTGCTATGATACTCTCTTGTAGGCAAGTAGAATGGCCATGTTGGAAAATCTATCAACGGCCACAAACACACAACATTCCCATGTTTGGTAGAAGAAATGATAGATATATATTCCATAGAGATGGATTCCCAAGGTTGGTAAGGAGTGGGTATAGGGGTGTATAGGCCTTGCTTCTTAATTTATAGTTTGGCAATGGTATAAGCAATGTAGGACTTTATATACTTGCCAAAATCCTGTCAAAGATTCAAATAATAACAATACTTTGCAGTACTACCACTATATTCTCCACACCAAAGTGCCATTCTACTTGACTGTAATGCGACTCCTAGATCATCTTAGAATGTTAACTTGAAGGAACAAAAAGGTGTCCCAGGTAGCGAATAGTACATCCTGGAGGTGGAAGTTTCGAAATTACTTGACTTCCATCAACATCTGGTATGTGGTCAAGAATTTCGAGTAAATGTTTCATAGTTCTGGCCATCCAAAGGTCTCGTGCCCATAAGAGTTGGGAATTGTAGTTAGGGCCACAACCGGGGGTCAACTGAGGCAATTTTCACATAATTAGTGCTACCCTTCTTTAATTTGGTGTTCAAATGTAATTTTTGTAGGTATGTGGACCATTTCTTATGGTGGTCATTTTGTAACTTCCCTTGTGTATGACTAAATTGAAGAGGCCTATGATTTGTATGCAATATTTTATCCTTCCCTGTAATATAATTTTTCCTTCGCTGACATGCCTACACAATGGAGTACATCTCCTTATCACATGTGGGGTATCTTCGAAGAATATTAGAGAGTGTTTCAATATGATAGGACAACGAATTTCCTTGTTGAATGTAAACTGCAATAATAACGTAGTCAGAGACATCTGTCTCAATCTCAAATGGTTGTTGCAGGTCTGGAAGGGTGAGGACTAGTTCAAAGCAAAGGCGATGTTTTGGTTCATTGAGTGCCTTCTACTGTGACTTACACCAATTTTTTTTTTCTTTTTCTCTACCCTTGGTCACTTGACATAAGGGATAAGTGATATAAGAGAACCGTAACACAAATATTTTGTATAAGTCATCAAGGCCGACCAATCCTAAATGGATCTTAGCTAGAACCAGATGCACACATTTCTCGTCAATAATGTAGCCACATATTGGACCTTGTCCATGTTGAAGGACCATTTTTCCAAGTTAGCACATATCTTGTGCTGCCGTAGAGTGTGGAGGACCTAGTGAATACACTACAAGTGTTCTGCTCAACTCTTACTGAATATGAGGATATCATCCATATATATAACAACAAATATTTAGATATCATCCACCATCCTCATGAAATTTGTTGGGGAATTCATCAACCTAAAGGGCATGACAAAACCATTCAAAGAGACCCTCCTTAGACTTGAAAGCAATCTTCCACACATAAGGGGCTCTATTGGAACTTGATGGTAGTCAAAATTGAAATCAATATTAATGAAGTACTTGGACCCCTTGATTTGGTTAAGAAGGTCATCAATTCAAGGAATTGGGTACAAATTCCTAACTGTGATTTCATTCAGGGCATGATAATCAATGCAGAGTTTTCATGTCCCATATTTCTTGAAAATGAGTACAATCAGGATTCCACAGAGTGAGGAGCTCTTGGGGTTAGAAATTGAGGAACTTTTTTATGCTAGAATATCCTTTTTTTGTGTTATAAATGAATTATTGGAGCAATTAAATACATAAAATATTGTGGAAAAACAAATACAGAAACACATAAAACAAGAGAGACACATATATATGTGGTTCATCAAATTTGGGCTACATCCATGGAGAAACAACCAATCCTTCCTTTTATATTATCCAACAAAATTAAGAGATACATCCTACAACAAATTAGCTGTAATTTCCTCTTTGCTGTCATGTAGTCTCCTCTCTCTTTCTCACTCAGAATAATCATACACATCCGCAATACATATCCCTCATATAAACCAAGGGGTTTCCTTCTAGGGAAAAAACCCTAAATTAAACATAACTTCTACCGTTAGGTCATTTGCCTTATGAACGACCCAAATTGACTACGAAATTACAATATTTTACAAGGCATATTTTCATCTATTTTAACCTTTGGGGGGTGTTGCCCCCAAACCCCTACCAGGGAGGGGGGGATCCAAACATACAACCACCCCCCATGGACCCTGCAAGAAACAATAGTGTGTGGGGGCGGGGGGGAGGTGTTCTCCCCCACACCCCCTCGTTGGGGATTGGGATCCAAAAATGACTAAAACAAGACCTCTAAATCAAGAATAGAATCAGGCTCCACATCCAATATTTTGACCCCCTCCAAACCATAATTTTGCATCCTTATAATTCCCTTTTACATACAACAAGGGATTACCCTGCTAAAATGAGACAACTAAATGGGTTATGAGGTAAGTTCTTAATTAATGCCAAAAATGTAGGTTTTAAACATGTACATAAATTGTCTGCAAACGAACTCTTAAAACATAAAATAAAACAATAGTGAGAGCATAAAACATAAAACATATATACACATAGATTTTTCCGTGGATCCCAAAACTGGGACTACCAGCTTTATTTTTCATTATATTCCTTTCAATGTTACAACACATATATATACATGCCGAAGCATTCATAAACCTCAATCCATTAACCCTGGATTAGAACCTAACCGTAGTTCCCTTGACTGGATCTACAAAATACCATGAGCAGAAAACCATCATGCTAAAAAACATGTGTAAACCCATGCACAAAACCATAGGTATGTTCGACCACCTAATATAGGGTCAAAAAATGTTTTCCCGGGGCGTTGCCCTGGACCCCATGCAAGGGAGATGTGCCCCCCCTGTTGTTCCCGATGCAAGCATAGGGGAGATTCCACCTGCTTCTTACCCTTCGCTTCACACTTGTTCTAGTTGTGGAAAGAATATAACACACAACCATATATATATATATATAGTTTGAATGCAATATTAAAGATTAATCACTATTATAGGGTTACTAATGAAGGTTTTGTAGGTCTTGCAACACTTGAAGGGTCCTGTAACCAGATTTTATGTGGGCTTATGTATACAACTTCCAATAGAAAAGCATCATGTGGGTCCCTTGGAATCCAAAATCAATACACTTTGTCACTCCTCGAATTGGACATTGTTCAAACACCACATACCTAAGTAGTTTCCTCATTTGATAGTTTATTTAACATCAATGCCGAAACTCAAGGATCCTTTGCTTGAGTCTTCAACCATATTGCACCAATTCACCCCTGTTTTAGACAACCTTCTTATCACTTTAATATGGTCTTGGAGAATTTTCAAATAATTTTCATTTATGTTTAGAATGAGAATCGAGCATAGCTTATTTTAGTACTATCATGTATTGTATTTGTTATAAAATTATAATGTTGGTCTTGAACTAGGTTAGCAATGGGATAATTAGGTTTCTTTGTTGTTTTTTTCTTGTGATACAACTCACCAACATGACCATTGGGTTATACCTCTCTATACTGATTTATGTAAATATTGTGGATTTTTCTAATATCAATGTTAATGTTCAAGTTTTTTCCATTCATTATGTTAAGTTCATTGTGAGTTAGTTTCTTAGAGAGGGAATGTTGCTGGTTGGCTTGGGCCCACCAAACCAACATGTTGTTGTCCTATGTTTTTCCTGCTATAATGCTTAAGTTTATGTTTGTATAGTTTAGACCTGATAGATTATACTCTATTTTGTGTGGAGTGCATGTGTACTTAACAGATCAAAAGGTTAATGGTTGTTCTGTTATTTTCATTGAAATCACTTCCTGTTGCTTCAAATCATGGAATGTTACATTTGAGTGTACACAAGTTGGCATCAAAGTGTATTTGATCTTTGTCTCAGATTAGATTTGTAAGATTTACTTGATAATCTTATTCCTTAACCTACAACAACTAGATGAATGATCTTGTTGTTTAAGAATGCATACCTCATATGACTTATTACAGATCATAGTGTAAGGTTATTATTGTGATGTATTTCTAGTTAATGTAAGACTGTCTTGCCTCTTGTACACAACTGTAGTGTATGTAGCCTGGAACATATAGCCTATGGTTACCAACTTCATTTAAAAAGGGTATATGGTTGATATAACGTTTTTCTTGAAGCATTTTGCGCACTTCAAACACTTTATATTTGTTATATAACATAGCTCAACTCCTCTATTTATATATGGAATGTATATGCATAGACTATATATAACTTCATGAATTTACATGAATTGAAGCTTTGCATATATTGATATGGGGAACTTGTTAAAGGATTGTGCGTAGACTATATATGAGATAATTGTTTATGCTTGCTATAGATTTATATTTAATAGAAATAAACTATATAATATTTATCAATGTTGAGTTTGGTGAAGTTATTATTATTATTTTTTTCCATAGGGGAAAAACCCATAAATTTATTCAACGTTTTAAGAAAGGGAGCAAAATTGATTTTGTAAATTCTAACTGCATTCAGTAAGAGTAGCCTCTCAACCTATGTGCATAAGAAAAAAACTGAAAAAATAGAAACCTATGAAGTTAAGTGTGATAGTAATCACTTAACTTCTCTTTCTTGCCTTTCTTTCATCTACCATCCCCCTAAGTTGGTGATCCAGGTGGATATTAGTGGCCACCCACCTATTCCACTTGGATCCCCAACACTATTTCCTTTATGTTTCCTAGTTTCCACCACAGTTTCCTATTTCAATATTTTTCTATTTTTGGAAATTTTTCGGGTCTTGAATTCCCAGAGACATTTTGAGGCCCTAAACAACATTTGTTGGAGAAACGAGCAACACAACATTGCTTGTAGTCGAAAGTTATTTTCATTTTATATACCTTTCCAACGGGCTATTGTGCATGCCAAATGAAGATCATATGCCAAAGTTACAACCCCGGGAAGTTGACTTTCCAGCTACCCTAGTGAGGCACACAAGCTTTTGGCGCTTCATATCCTAGGGTTAGGTTTTTGGATGTTTAGGGTTTTCAATTGTTTCTTGATGATAAAAATATCTAAGACCCTCATTCTAACTCAGTTAATAAGGCATGTAACCATTAATTCTCTTCTTAGAGATAAGCTACCATTTTTCTAGCTAGTTTGTTTCCTTTCTGCATGTAAACAATTTTCAACAGTTTCTATTTATTAATTGAAGTTCTGTTTTGTTGTGTTTTTGTTTAAATATGTATTTCATCTCACTCCTTCATAAATTAGAATTAGTTAGGGTCAACTGGAACCATTTCCAGATCACTTTCGATTATCTTTGATGGGATTTATTTGTCTGAATTTGAACTTCTCAAACATGAAATCTCTTTGTGCCTACATTTCCATCCACTTTGTGTGCCACTTTTTTCTATTGTTCTAGTTGATGGATCACTTGTAATTCTGTACCATTCTTCTTGTGGGTTGCATTTCCATTATGGACATAAGTATTCTCTTATTCTTGTTTTGGAGGGTTCTCTGTGATTTTTTTTTCTTCGTCCTCCGAAAGGTAGGGCTCAAAAGTTGGTAAACTTTTTTTTTGTGGGTCTGCGCCTTTTTATTTTTTGGGTTCTTTTTTTTCCTAAGGGCATTCATTCTGCAAGTGTCTTGTTTGTTAACATGATCAACATCTATATGTCATATTTTCATAATCCAAAAGTTGGTTCCACATGAAGTTTTATATTTTAGCTGAATATGGTTAGGTAGACCTTTACTTAGGTCAATTTCTACACAAGTTCTGACAAATGCAAATAATCATTTCTTTGTTCTATCAAGGTCCATCTTTTTGAATGACACCAGGGCGTTCCTAATTTCCTTAATAAACTTGTGGTGCTAGAAGGGAAGGGGAATATTTGGTAGCCTCACCCATACCAGAATTGTTGAGACCACCTTTGTCGTGGCATCAAAATATGGGAACGAAGGCGTAGCAAAGAGCCCCGCGTTTCCTCAAAACCAAGGCCATTGTGTCAAAGTTATCTCCACATTTTTCTGGGTATCAAATTGAACAATGAAGAGATATTTTGAGAAAAGGTATATGTCACAATATTTGGAATAGCTTATAATAACCCACTAATGCAAAGCATCAGTTCTGGGGAAAAAACCATTAAATCTGGAAATCACCAACCTGGGTTGAAGAACAGAAAAAAAAATGATTTACCTCTATTAGGTTTACCTCCATGGCAGGGGCTTGTTGAATTTGTTCAACAATTTAAGGCCCAAGGTTTTAATATGACATATTTGATCGATTTGATCCATTCTCTTGTATTTCATCCTTGTAGGAGATAGAACCTCCAGAGTTCCTGGATCCCAAAGCACCTCCACACAGCCTCAAGTTCAAGATTATGGCGGTGTCTCTTGAAATGCGGTAGTCTTTCAATTGAGACAGATGATGAAGTTATTTCCCTTCAGAAAGAAGACACTATGTTTTTGCAAGAAAACCATAATGATTCTCTATGCTCCGCTTCAAATTTGTCACTGAGTCAGAATCTGTGACCCAGAAAAGGAAATACTTCTTGTTTAAGGACTTGATAAAACTATGAAAGTCCTCCTATTCCAACTTGTCCTTTCCTCCACCCAACAAAGATTGGTGTGAAAAAAAGGATTTTTATAGTATATTTGTGCCATATAGAGAGTTGCAGAGGTTGTATGTGCATGGATCTAAGATTTCGACCCAAAAGGGCCAAATAAATGGGCCTATACCCACCTGATTTGATTCAATAGAAAAAATGGGCTAAAAAAAGGATTTTTCTAGATCTTGTGGTATATCCGTCTAAAGTGTGATAACAACAACTCCATTGGGATAAATGTTGCTTCAAACAAATGATGCAACTTTCACCATTGTAGACAAAGTGAAATTTGATCCCAAAACCCTTACGTTGGTCAGATCCTATTTTTCATTCCATGATGGTATTGTTGCAACCTGAACCACATAAAATATCATTGAAGCACGCACCATTGTTGATTAAGTATGATGAAGGTTTAGATTTGAACTTAAAATATTATTAATGCTATGTTCCTTTCTTGTAATAAATAGGTCTATGTATGCTATAAGGTAAATGATAAAATATGTATATTAATTGTGTTTTAATGATTTGAATCAGGGTTTTTTGCATGCTATACACATTCAACTATGTACACCTTGTTTCTAAATCACCAATGAGTGCTTAGCAGTGGTGTAACCTCAGGGGAAACTTAGGAACCATCACCCTAGCATTTGAAAATTGTGTGACAACAACACTACCCAGTTGATAGGAGTTTCTTGTTAAAACTGATCAGGAGCTCAAGTCCGAGCTATGGAAAAATATCAAAATTTAAAGTGTTCAAAATCACTTACAACCTGAACGATTGGATAGGCCTCATTGCTGCGATTCTGGAACCATGAACAACACTCAAATCTGACATTGTATGTGAAAGTTATGTAGGTTTGAAGTTTTCAGTAAACTCCAAAAACTAAGTTGACCAGGTTTGAATTTTCTAAATTGTAAAAATTAAAAAAAATAATATTCCAAGGAATATTCCTGGAATATTTCTTAGAATATTCCTTAGAATATTCCCTAGAATATTCCATTCAGGCCTATCATATGCAGACAAGTGGTAAGTGCTTATTGGTCAATGGGTTGACTTTGGTTTTTGGTGGCCAATCAGAGGCTGCCACGTGGCCCATGCCGGATAGAATGTGGTTTTTGGAAATTTTTTTATAAGTCTGTGGGTTTTGAACCCTGGACCTTCCTCCACATGCAAATGCGCCCGACCCACCAGGCCACAGGTGTTTCTTAACCTATGTGGAGTGCCAGATCTATTTAAATCTTAAACAAATTACGGGCGGAGGGAAAACGGGGGCCAATCCCCACATTAACCGTTTCATATAACCTTTTTCCGTAACCTCAGGGCTAACACTCTGGAAGTTACAACCGATAACTATTTGATCCGTGGTTAAGGCGGGACATGTGGCCATGTTCCAAAATTAATTGCCACGGTTTTTTTTTTAAAAACATTTAAGGTTGCGGTTAAGTCGGAGGTTTATGCACACAGGGGTCATGTGACCATAATTGCTAACCATTTAATGCTACAGTTAGTGGTTCCGCCGGATTTGGGGTGGAGTCCGCCATTTTAGGAAATTTTCCAAAATTCTCGAGCTTATATGCAGTTCTCCTAAATTTGGAGGAGGGTTTTTAGGGCCACTGGGCAAAATACTGCTTTGGCCATAACTTTCACAGTATTGAACCTTTTTGGACGAAATTTTGGTCATTTTTGGGTATTATGAGAATTATGGAGTGTTTGGGACAGTTTCTAGAGGCAATAGAGGTGTTCTACACCCATTTTTTCTTCATGGAATCTTGGAGAGCCATTAGGGCCATTGGGGAAATGGAGCTGTATTGACTTGTACCTCATTGTTTGAGGTGAACCAAAAACCATTTTCAGCTATTTTCCACCTTCTGAATGTAATGGAAGAGGTTTTAGAACTTTTTAAAGACTTTCAGAGACCGAAAAGCTTCAGGGAAGTTTGGAGAGCCATTAGGGCCATTGGGGAAATGGAGCTGTATTGAGTTGTACCTCACTGTTTGAGGTGAACCAAAAACAATTTTCGACTATTTTTTACCTTCTGAACCTAATGGAAGAGGTTTTAGAACTGTTTGAGGACTTCTACAGCCCTAAAATCTTCAAAGGAGTTCAAAGAGCCATTAGGGCCTTGAAGGAGAAGGCACCGTATTTGGTAATTTTTCACTGTTTAGTGTAAATGGAAAGGCATTTTTAGCTTTTTCATATCTTTTGATTTTTTATTTACAGTAAAATTTGCCTATTGAGGCACTTTTAAACTTGTATTAGCATTTTGGAGCATTTTAATACAAGAGGACAAGCCAATTTGGGAGGCTTGGTCCAGCAGACGTAGCCTAGGAGGGGTGAACTGCTCACCAAATATCTGAGTCATGTTATGCTGAAGTTATTTTGTTGTGTATTTCTGATTAAATATGTTAAACAACAAACTTAATTAACATTCCCTCACACATAAGACTCAGAAAACATATCAAAAAGACTTTGTTTAACCTGCAACTCATGGGGAACATTTTGCACATTTAATTAAAAGGAAATGAATACTTTGCATTAATAAATACTTCCATTTTCAGATTAGATGGTATCAGAGCTTAGGTTGAGCATTTGTTTTTGTGAAAAGGGTGTTAAAAGAGTGTAAAATATTGACTGTTTTATTGGTTGCAAAATGGTTGATTGTATGAGTTTGCTTGAGTTGAAAAGATAGCTGTTGATAGCTAAGTCTTGGAAAGAGTTGTAGACTATTTCCTTACCCCAAAGTACCTCAATATTATCTTTGGAAAAAAAACCCACTTGATTAGTGTTTACTACAAAATATATTGGAGTTTGTGCTTTATGGCTGCTTGAATAAGAGTATGGTTGTAAAGACATTTGGTTAAAAGCTTGTCATTTGTTTGAAAGCTTTGAGAAATTTTCTTTAAAAGTTCCTTTTGTTAATTTGAAAATTTACATAATGTCAACTTCTTCTACAAGTGAAGTTTCCTCCTTCACGAGATTATTCAATGATGACATGAAGAATGAATTCATTAAAGTGAAGGACATGGTGCAAATTCTAATTGAGGATCAAAGAGAAAGGGTTAAGCTTCACGCACAATTGTTAGCCATGAAGGAAGAGAAGAAACAGTTCTCCAAAGACTGCATGACATGGAGAAACAACTTCTTCAAGCTGAAGAAGCTTTGTCCAAGAAAATGCCTGAGGAAGAGGTAAACCATTCCAACTTGTCTTCAATTTCCTCAATTGAAAAGTGTGTTGGTTCTTTTGAAAAACATACAAGGGGTATAGGGTCCAAATTAATGTTTAAGATGGGCTATCATGAAGGTAAAGGTTTGGGCAAGCATACATAAGGCATGGTTGACCCTATTTCGGTTGTGGAGCGACCCAAGAATGTTGGTCTTGGATATGAGCAGTTTAATGACGAAGAATCCAAATCCTTGAATGTATGTGATGCAAATTTAAAGAGAACCTTTATTCCAAGTTCTAAAATTCACATATGTAAAAATTATTTTAAGGATGATTGCCATTGTTTTAATCCATCATTGCAGCAAGTAGAGGATAAACATGTCGCTTATGGTGAGCATGCAAATGTAAACAATTTTCAAGACAATAAAAGTGATGAAAGTCTGAAAAAGAAAGCTGTCTCATCTACTAGTTCATCGTCTTTCGAAGACAAAAAGGATGGACATTCCATGTAGAAAAAGAGGTATAATTATTCACATGATCAATTTGATTATGTTTCAGCAAAGAATGATAATTTTGCTTGTTCAAATGAAAGAAAGTTTTGTTGCACATTTTGTGGTGGATTTAACCATGTTACTTCAAGATGCTGGTTGAAAAATAAAGCACACAGGAAGTAGAAGAGGCATAGAAAACTTTCATAAAAAGTGCATAAGAGTTGCACATTTTGTCAAAATAAGGGACATGATGTCTCTCATTGTTGGACTTTGCATCCAACAAGTCATCCAAAGCACATGTAGCTAGAGGACAAAAATATTGGCGCACGTGGATCTATGGATTCCATTATCGATGTGGAAATGGAAGATTCACATGTAGAAATGTTGCAACAGGAAAAGACGCCATGGAGTTTGCTTGGTAGGAAGTGGATTAACTTATTAATGCAGTAAGTCATACTCATTTTACACATGCAAATTTCAGATTTTGTATGCATGTATTTTAGTTGAAAAGTTTGATGCAAGATTGCATGTAAAAGCAGTTTCAGTTGAAGGAATTTCTTTGTTGTTGCAAAATTTCGCCATGGAGGTGTAAAAGATGAGTAAGATACTCACTTATATTGCAGCAATGTATTTTAGTTCAGATCTTAGTCACCCACATGTTTTTGGGCTGATGTACTTGTTTGTATTTGAAAAGAAGAGTTGAAGTTGCACATGTACATAGAAGTTGTATGTGTAAATAACAAACTGTAAATAGTTCATTGTAGATGATACATACACATTTGTTTGTCAAGATGTATCTTGTTGTTTATCAACTTGTTTCGATTGTGTCACACATGTTTGTCGACTTGTATTGATTGTGGGCACACTTTTTACATTGATGGTTGTGTCAATTGTATAACACATTTCATGTCAACTTGTTGTTGATGTCGCATGTTGCACGACTTATACTTGAGTCAAAGGTGTTGTCAATTGGATCGATAGATGGATACACCGATGTGAAAAGAGGATTACCATATATTTGATGTTACAGGAAGCTTCCAATCAATGCTTTGAAGGAGCAAAGAGGTGATATTCATTTCAAAATTTTGCATGAGATTTTTGTTTCACGATTGATGTGCATTATTGTGACAGGATTTTTCAAGAAGCTTGTAGTCCATTTAGGACTTGATGTTCAGATTACTTCTGCAATTTTCTCGCCAGTAATTTGCTGAGTGAGTGCAAGAAAAGAAGCTCTTGATAGGAGGATAAGCATCAGTGAAGGGAAGAGTGAATTTCTTTCTAGTTGAAGTTTCAAATTCATTTTCCATGCAAGGAAAATTTTTGGAGGCTGAAGAGAAGAGGATGTTGTTATTCTCTCATTTTCTGTACATTTCAGTGAGCTTTTGGGGTCCAAAAGCTTCTTTTTTGGGAGGTGTGATCAAGAGCTCAAGTCCGAGCTATGGAAAAAGCTAAAAATTGAAAGTGTTCAAAATCACTTGAAACATAAATGACCGGATAGGTCTCATCACTACGATTCTGGAACCGCAAATGACACTCAAATCTGACATCGTATGTGAAAGTTATGCAGGTTTGAAGTTTTTAGTAAACTCCAAAAACTAAGTAGACTAGGTTTGACTTTTCTAAATTTTAAAAATTAAAAAAAGAATATTCCAAGGAATATTCCTGAAATATTCCTTGAAATATTCCATTCGGGCCTATCGTATGCAGATAAGTGGCAAGTGCTTATTGGTCAATGAGTTGACTTTGGTTTTTGGTGGCCAATCGGAGGCTGCCACATGGCAGGCCCAGAGGCTGCCACATGGCCCAGGCCAGATAAAATGTGGTATTTGGAAAATTTTTATGAGTCCGTGGGTTTCTAACCCTGGACCTTCCTCCACGTGCAATAGCACCCGAACAACCGGGCCACAAGTGTTTTTTAACCTCTGTGGAGTGCCGAATCTATTTAAAGCTTAAACAAATTATGGGCGGAGGGCAAAGGGGGGCCAGCCCCTAAGGGCCAGCCCCCATATTAACCGTTCCATATAACCTTCCACCATGAAATCAGGGCTAACACTCTGGCGGTTACAACCGATAACTATTTTATCCACGGTTAAGGCAGGACATGTGGCCATGTTCCAAAATTAATTGCCACGGTTTTT
Source organism: Pinus albicaulis (assembly GCA_034641835.2). Taxonomy (NCBI): domain Eukaryota; kingdom Viridiplantae; phylum Streptophyta; class Pinopsida; order Pinales; family Pinaceae; genus Pinus; species Pinus albicaulis. The sequence continues at coordinate 359,944,300 of CM076577.1, forward strand.
TTTTTTTAAACATTTAAGGTTGCTGTTAAGTCGGAGGTTTATGTGCCCAGGGGTCATGTGACCATAATTTCTAACCGTTTAATGTTACAGTTAGCGGTTCCTCCGGATTTGGGGTGGAGTCTTCCATTTCAGGAAATTTGCCAAAATTGTCGAGCTTATCTGCAGTTCTCCCAAATTTGGAGGAGGTTTTTTAGGGCCACTGGGAAAAATACTATTTTGGCCATAACTTTCACAATATTGAACTTTTTTGGATGAAATTTTGGTCAATTTTGGGTATTCTAAGCATTATGGAGTGTTTGGGATAGGTTACAAAGGAAGTAGAGGTGTTCTATAGCCATTTTTTCTTCAGGGAAGCTTGGAGATCCATTAGGGCCATTGGGGAAATGGAGCTGTATTGAGTTGTAACTCATTGTTTGAGGTGAAAAAAAACCATTTTTCAGCTATTTTCCACCTTCTGAACCTAATGGAAGAGGTTTCAGAACTATTTGAATACTTTCAGAGCCTGAAAAGCTTTAGGGAAGTTTGGAGAGCCATTAGGGCCATTGGGGAAATGGAGCTGTATTGAGTTGTACCTCACTGTTTGAGGTGAACCAAAAACCATTTTCAACTATTTTCTACCTTTTGAACCTAATGGAAGAGGTTTTAGAACTGTTTTAGGACTTATATATCCCAAAAAGCTTCAGAGGAGTTCAAAGAGCCATCAAGGTTTGAAGGAGAAGGCACCGTATTTGGTAATTTTTCACTGTTTAGTGTAAATGGAAAGGCATTTTTAGCTTTTTCATATCTTCTGATTCTGTATTTACAGTCATATTTTCCTATTGAGGCACTTTTAAACTTGTATTAGCATTTTGGAGAATTTTAATACAAGAGGACAAGCCAATTTGGGAGGCTTGGTCCAACAGACGTAGCCCAGGAGGGGTGAATTCCTCATCAAATATCTGAGTCATGTTATGCTGAAGTTATTTTTCTGTGTATTTCTTATTTAATGTTTTAAACAAAAAACTTAATTAACATTCCCTCACACATAAGACTCAGAAAACATATCAAAAACACTTCGTTTAACCTGAAACTCACGGGGAACATTTTGCACATTTAATTAAATGGAAATGGATACTTTGCATTAAAAAATACTTCCATTTTCAGATCAAAAACCTAGGTTTCCTTTCCTGTAGTGTGATTTTAGAACCCACAATCAGTGATTAAGTCATTTGTCCACCTGAAGACCTGATGGTATGAAAGGCTAATAAGTACATGAGGGTTAAAACTAGGAACTCAATGGTCCCTTACGATTTTCTGATTAAGTTGAGTGAAAATTTCCACTGAAGGTATTTCGATCATTGTGCTCTAGGAGTTAAATCTTTGAAAAAAACCTAGGTTGATGAAAGTTTTTGATGTCATCCCGTGTGAAACTTTCTTAGGGAGTTAGATAGATATTTAACTTAACATATCTATGTGGTTTCAATCCCTACACAAATTATGTAGCGTCTCTTAGTCTACGACCTGGATTAACAAGTAGATGTTGAATAATTGTTTTATCTAATATTGCACACAAAATTTTGGCATCGTTGCATAAGAGGCGCTCAAGGGATAAAACATTGGTGATATGATTTTTTTCGATTAAATTCCCCAAAATTTAAGACTCAAACTAGGAGGGGAGGTAAGATGAGAGTTAAGAACCTACACGACCACCTTAGGTGTGCCCCACAAACCCTTTCCATGCTAGTTCACACAATGTGGTTTGATTTAAGAAAATATGGTTATATTGAAGCTATCTGAGTTAGGATCATCAAGATCCAACAATATGGTTTGCTTCTTTTACTTTTCCTACAAGTGAGTTTTCTTTTTCGAGTTTGGTGTGATTTTTATCAGTGAATACAATTCTGTTGAATTTAATTGAGTCATGATTGCTAGGAGGAAACATTCTGGTTTGCTTCTTTTACCTTGTTTTTATACTTGCAATTTATTTTTAAAATATGTATAGTAGTAAAGGTCCCAAACTTAAAACTCAGGTTAAAGGTAAATTTGAAATTTTTGAATGCCCTTTTTCTAATGTGGGATTGGTTGCAGGTAAATTGTCCACGCAGACCGAAATAATGAATCTATAAGCCTACACTTGGATTCTAAAGAGAGGAGCTTTGGGGTATCTTAACCTATAGGAGAAAAGAAAACAACTCCCACTATTGAATCCTCTATTGTAGCCTATTTGGAATGGAGGAAAAATCCAAAGGAAAAAACTAATCAAACTCGGTTACCACTTCTGGAGATCAAACATAGTTTGTTTGGATATAACAATATGGAAAATGAGGAGGAGGTTCTTAATGTAGGAATTGGTGACGGTGGGGTAGAAAACAATTCGTAAGAGGAAATGGATTTTGGATTCGCTATTGTTGATCTTGATTCCTTAGTGCAAACTGAGAACATTTCCCCATTTTTTCTACTACACTTTTATGGTAAGGCTCATAAGGACCCTGATGCATTTATTTTGAGTTTGATATTTAATGCAGGAGCTATGATTACTTATTTGATTCCCAAAAGTTTAAATTATTTCTTGGCACCCTTAAGGAGGAAACTCTATGTTGGTTCATGAGGTTTGGAAGAAATACTATCTAGACACGATGGTACAAAGAGTATTCCTTAAAAAATACCAAGAGCACTACAAAACTTGTGACTCAAGGGAAGAAATTTTTAAAATGGCATAAAGAGAAGATGAGAGTCTTGAGGACTATCTACATATATTTTTGTATAATCTCCAACGATTTAAAAAACATAAACCATATCCTGAAACTATTAGAACTACCTTTTTAAGAGGTCTTTTGGATGAATCTATTAATGCATTAAATATGTTAGGACATGGTGATGATTGATTAGATTTGTGATTTGTGCAGAGGTACTCCCATTGTCAAGCAAGGTTTGGTAGAAGAGTTAGGGATATCCTCCCTGAGAATTCCAAAACCATGATTAGTGGTGTAACTAAAAATGAATTAGGAAATTTATTAGAAAGCTTTAAAATTGTCTTGCTTGAAATTATAAACTTACAACTAGATGTGTTGCAAGTTAAAAATAATCACGAGGAAGAGAGGGAAATACTTTCTATTTTTTGTCCTAGATGTAGAAAAAAACAACCCTTATGAGAGTGTCCTATAGATGTCACTATTTTATTTGTCTTTTGTGAAAAGAATATTGTGACAAAGGATTGTCTGTCTTTTCTTGGCTTAAAAGCAGCATACCACAGAGGAAGTCAAGCACCAAAGCAACTACTTGTAATGGAAACAAATAATCCTTAGTGGCATGGAAGCTCAAGTATACAATATCATCCTGCACCACATTATTCTAATTTTCCTAGCCAGTAGAATTCTTTTCAATATTTGAATTACTCTATGCATTGGCAGGGTTACCCTCAACAACATGGAAAAATCACCCTTGGTAACAAGACTAGTGAGGAATTCATTATGGAAACATTTCAACCTTTCCCTAGCCTATGTCATACCAACAATAATTCCCCATGCCATACCCATTATATCCACAGACTCAACCACCCCAACTTGCTACTTTTTCTCAACAAATGCAACCCTCACCGCCTTAATTACGAGCTACTCAACATCCTATACCTAAACAGTTGCTTACCTAACTTGTACCAAACCCTAATAATAAGGAAAATCAACATATTTTTAATTTTGAGTTGTTTCCATTTCCTACATATAAGATCACAACAATTGAGGTGCAATACATGTAACTGTTGGCAAAAAAGGAGGTCTCTGGGAAAGACCCAGGTTCAAGATAGAGTCCAACAAGGTTTCCGCAGCAGTCTAGCACAACGCCAACATTTTCACACTACTCCAAGGAGAAGAGCATCTCACTCGAGGCATGTCGTGACCTTGGTAATGTTAGGAGACAGATGATGTACCAGACGATTACAACCATGAAGAAAAACTAAAGGAACTTGAAACAATAAACAGATCTCACTACTATGTATACACTATTACTCATCAAGCATGTTCAGGATGCTGAATTAAAGTTTAAAATGAGCATACATTCATAGTAAGAAAATGATTAACACTCAACTCATAACATTAAGAAAAACAACAACCATATTTCATTATCGATATCAAAACATCATACATCACTCTATAGATTCTATTACAGTGTGATTCAGTACAATAGATATCTCACAGATCTCTCCTACGGCTTTGCTTTCTCTCCTGGCCCTCTGCCGCACTGACTAAATAACTCATCTACGCTGGCTGATTGCCTATTTGTTCTTCCGCCAACGTGACTGTCAGTCTTTCCTCTTTTCTTGCTGCACTTCTTTCCGCTTCTTCTTGATTACTGGGAGTTCTGCTGATTGTCCTTGTCTCCCATATCTGCCATCTGCACTGTTCTCTGCAACTGCCGTGCCACCTATCTTTTGGCTATCCACAACCATGAAAGATCCTTGTCTACCTTGATTGCGCTCTGCCACCTATTCTCCGCAACTCAAAACTATTTATTTTTCAAAACAAAGGCCACCACAGGCCCTGGCCACACATTATTGACTTGTGCTGAGTCAATATTTTCTTACTGCTGCGGCTTCCGTCAGTATGTCAGCTTCTGAGGCTGACTTTGTCTTATCCATTTCTTCACTCTGTCCAAAAAAAGGCCCCAAATTTGGAACCTTGCTCAATGCTGAAGATTTGAGTTCTGCGAACTCAATGATTGCCTGTTGCCATTATTTAATTAACTGTTTGGTTTGGGTGGTGACTCTTTCAGCCTCGGTTTCACTTGCCACTAGCGGAAGCATGCTGAACACTTCTTGTATCTTTGACCCGACTTCGGCTGCCATATGCTGTATCGCTTCTGCTTTCTACTTGACCAGTTGCCTTAACTCTCTGAGGACCTGCTTTGTGGAAGTAGAGTGTTCCTCTATCTTCTGTATTTTGGTTTCCAACACCTCTTCTTGGTTGTACAACTAGGTTATGCTGACTGGATCAGTGGCTTCTTTGATCTCTTGTGAAATTTGTTGGAGCTGTGCCAAGATAGGTTTGGCTTTCATGGTTAACGAGTTAGAGCATTAATGTAAATGCTTCAGTAGTTTGTAGGCCTCCTTGAATGTCATCCCCAGGGTTTCCTTCATTCCGATTACCTGCTTATGTTTCTTGGTAACCTTCTCAGCGTATATCATGGTGGGGTCGGGTAATGCTGGCCTGACATCTAGTGTTTTTTTAGCTCTTGGTTCTCTCTGCTAAGATCTGCACATGTCATTTTCACTCAGATAGACCTTTCAACCATGGAACAAGTTGATATGTCCTTCGACATCTTGTTATATTGGGAAATTACTATTGGTCAGAGGTATTTGAAGATATTTGTTACCTTTTCCAACTACTCCTGTATAATTTCCTTCTCCCCTTTTAGCTGATTGTGCTCTTCAGTAAGAGCGATGACCTGATGTTATTGCTTCTCAAACCTCTGTTGGAGGTCATTGTGCAGCCCTTCTACCTACTGTGCTACTCGCTTAATGAAGTTGTATAACTTTCTAGTCCCCCATTTCTGCATGCTCTCAGCACCTGACATGTCCTGGGTTGGCGATATTTCTCTGAGGGGTTTCCCGCTGGTGGTTGATCTCTTTGAGTGCTCATGTGGTGATGCTAGTTGGGTTTGTTGCGACAACTGAGGTTCTGGTCTATTCATGCTAATGGTCAATTGAATCTGGTGTAGTATTAGGCTAGCTTGCTGGAATGGGTTCAACTCTTTTGGTGAGGGTGTTGTATCTGCAGTAAAATACCCTCCTTGAACTAATAGTTCCTGGAAAGTGCCCTGCCCCACCAAAGCTTGGTTAACATTGGGTACCCTAGTTGTACTCAAGTTAAATTCTACCTTGGTGTCCCCATTTTTTTTGTTTCTTAGGTTTACTGGGTCTGAGATAGTCGTTGAGGTGGACGGAGTGCGGGTGGATTGGTATTTGGAAGTAAATGAAGTATGGGGTGATGAATTGTGAGTATGAGGTGAAGAGGTGTGAGGCTGAGGTGGAGATGATGTCTAAATATTCAAAACCAAGAAAGGATCAAACAAAGGTAGCGCAGAGGTTGCATGTTTAGTAACCTCTGGCTCTTCTCGAACTAGTACTCTTGTATCCATGGGTTGGGTCTGATCTTCCTCGATGAGGTCAACTATTTGCTTAGCTATCATAATTCTTGCTTTCTTGGCCTTGGGCACAACTACTGGGGGTTTAGGTGCCTTGATCTTACGGATTGGGGTAATTGTGGTTGTGGGGGTCAATTGAACACGGTGGAAGGTAGGGCAGTGACGATAGGTGTGTTTGTGGATGGTGACACAGAATTTGAAGACTAAAAATCAGAAAAAGAAGGAAACACAGTAGAAGCACATGTGAGGGTTTGTATTACCATATTGAATCCCTTCACCCTCGTATCCAGTTGGTCCAGTAAAGGTCGTAGCTGCAGTTGAGAAATCCTCCTTGTCGTTCCCTGTGGTGTCTCCCCTGGGAGAGATTTAGGCAACATCCCTTCGAACGAATAGTGGGGTATTATGCTTCTGATCTCTATTGCAACTCCTATCCATGAAAAAAATTCAGTGTGGAAGGCTTTTTCTTCTACTTGAAACTTTAATGGTCTCATTTTTAATGTGGTTTCGTCCACGCAAATAGGTATGATATATGTCGGCTTGTGGCTGACCCCAAACCATATCTGCGAAGAATATCTATCCAACAGGTCCCTCGAAACCCTTTACTGTCTCACCACCACATCCACCATCTTCCTGTACCAGAATGAGAAAGCTTCTTCATTTACCTCCTTGGTGTTGGGATCTCCCGAGATTCTCCAGGGTGTAAACCTTAACGCCATTGGCTGGTCGTTTGTGATTTCCGTGAGCTGTCTTACTCCCAGGAGAGTCCATTTCCACATTGCAAATGCCATTACGAGGTAGCCATAAATGAATCCTGTGGCTCGTCTGTAATTATCCTCGTAGGCCTTAAAAAAATTGTTCAATAGGAAGGTACACCAGTTTAGCTGGGCTCCCTGGAGGCAATGTTCCACGACTGAAATGGTGTCGAGGGTGCATTCACCTTTGGTGTAATGTCTCATCATCTTACCTGCTATCTTACTGCTGGATTGTTGATGATGTCTATCTTCGCCCCCTTCCCTCCTCTCCTGGTCTCATATTTCTTATAATAATCACAGTCTCCTGCCTTCTTGGCTCTCTTGGACACGTTATGGAATGCCGTTGAGACATCCTTCCCTTCTGTTGATAATCCTATAAGCTTATTGATATCCTCTACATGTATTGGTATCTCTTGCCCTAGCCATAATGATCCGTTCTGGACTATCCTCAGTAGGAATTTCATATACTGCATTTCTTCTCTCGTTGTTCCAAACACTTGGATGTTCTTGAGGTTTAGTAGTGTTGATTTTTGGATACCTCTGAATTCCAAATTCATTCTTGCTGCTTCCCCTCCTCCCTTTGTAGCATAATTCTCTATGTACACCTGTCTCTTCATAGCTGGAAATTGATAAGAATCCTTGAAATTTGTATCAATTAGCAATGCATTGTCATACTTTCCAACTAATGACTCTATCCTTTGAACTCTCTCATCGAGCTCGGGCTCGACGACTGCTAGTGCTACCTTTGGCATCTTTGTTATTATTTTGTCTACCAGGAGTGCTGTTTCTGATAAATTCCTGCTATTGGACTATCCTTTTGAACTTCCTCTGGTGAAATTTCACTTGTTGCTGTAGCTGTTTCTTGTTCTAACTCGGAATTTTCTGGCATTCTCATGCTTTTCTTCTTTCATGTGGGTTAAGTAATGTAACTAACACAAATGAGGTTGATAAGACCCCATAGCTAATTAATATTTTTCAGTCTCTCCCACGGCTATAATCGTGCGATTAATTACCACAGTGAGGTGTATTCTAACATTGCTGACTGTGTCTTTGGGATTTGGGTAGACGTGATGGGTAATGATTATGACTTAATATGGAAAATTTATTATCGTATGGTTGTTACTAATTATGGCAATTAATCCTCAAATTCAGGTGATCCTATGGAATGACAAAGGTATGATGGGTTATTATGACGAAATGATATTTGACACACTTGGCTTTCTAACACGGATGACACGTTAAATGCTACCCCCCCCGACCACAATCGGTTGCGATGTGGTCTTCGCATCGCAACATGTGGATTTTCTCTTTGCATTATTGTGATGCCTTTTGATCGGGATTCCTATTCTATTTCTCATCTCAGGTGCGAGAGAGTTATTGAGTCTATCTATCTCTCTTCTACCCTATTAACTGCTCTCAGTTGCGAGAGTTATTTGAAAAATAAATTATGAAACTTAATCATGATACGGCTTCAGGCGTGCGCCATTCACCCATTCTTGCAATACTTGGCCATCTAGTTGCGCCAATCGAATCGCGCCTGAATATTTAATTTCTATGACATGGTATGGTCCCATCCAGTGCATTCTGAGTTTGCCTGGGAACTTTTAAAATTTGCTGTCGTACAAAAAAACCTTCCCTTCGATAGTGAATGTCTTATGCTTGATGTGACGGTTATGCCAAGCCTTCTGTCTTTCCTTTTGAATTGTATGATGGAATTCCGCTAGGAACCTCTCTTCTTCAAGCTCTTGTAGCTCATGGATGCATTTAGTGATTGAGTATTCCTCTGTCAGATGTACTGTTGAAGTGATTAATAAACTTGGTATGAGAAATTCAGCATGTACCATTGCCTCTCTCCCGTACACCAGCCTGAAAGGAGTTTTATTGTGCAACCTTTTTACAGTTTTCCTGTATGCCCATAATGTTGCTGGTATCCACTCATCCTAGTCATCCCGATTAGCATTGCATATCTTGGTTAGTCATTTGTCTAATATCTTATTAAATGCTTCAACGGTTCCATTTGCTTGTGGGTGGTATGGGCTGCTCTTATGATGTTACACCATAAAGTTATCTAACAGAGACTTGATTTTTATATTGATGAAGTGTGTACCTTGATTCTTTATAACTGGGACCAAATTGGCTACCCACTCCGAATACTTTACAGGGAAGATAATATGTAAGTCAAACATTTTTTCTATCTCCTTATGGATGGTTTCTTCGAGAGTAGGATTGACATGTCTTTGTATTTGTATAATAGGATTTTTATATGGTTTTATTGGAATAGCATGCTATATAATACTAGGATTGAAACCACGAAGATCCTTATATGACTAGGCAAAGACATCCAAGAATTCCTTGAAGAGGGCAACCAAATTTTCCTTTTCCTGAACAGAACATTGGGCTCCAATATGTACTATTTCAGGATCATCAGGAGTACCAATGTTAATTGGGATGGTTTCACAAATATTTATTTTTTATTTATCTGTATGATTATTTTTTGATGTGGGGACATCACTCAGAGAAATAGAATTTTCTAGAGGAGAGAGGCCTGGAAGAAATTTGTTATCTTTTAAGGAAATAATTTGATTATCATCATCTGGTTGGTTTTGAAGGAAGGCACATATGATTTCATTGTCTTGGAATACTTTCCAACTTCTTCATTATTTGGAAGATGAGGCCTATATAAATTTTGGAAAATACAATTAGGCCTATCAGGGAGAGTTTGTCATGATATACTGGAACCATAGGAAGCAAGTCGATCAACTAAATCATTCAATTCCCTATGGACATGTGTAATATTGAAATCATCTAAGAAACAAATATTTTGGGCCTAGACCACTTGAGTATAGAATTTAATAATTTTGTTATTAGGAGGGTTATTTTCTTGACAATATTGACAAAAAGTTCAAAATCACCATAGGCAATTAGGAATTTACATCCCAAAGCAATATATTTCTCAATCCCAAGAAGGAGGGCTTCAAATTAAACCGCATTGTTAGGGAATTTGAATTCAAATCTATAAGCATATTTGTATAGTTTTCCTTGAGGCGAGTATAGAAGGATACCTAAACCATTGTCCTCGTGGGAAAAGGCACCATCAAAGTGAATATACCAAATCTAGTCATCAAATTGAGGCTCTAATGGAGGGGGAATATTATCCTTCATAAAAGGAGAGTAAATAGCCATGCCTTGTTCAATGTAATTAGCATGTGGTTGAGGTAATCCTTCAATGTAAGGAGAGATATGTCCTTCCGAAAATATGATGACATTTTAGTATTTTTTGGAATTGTCATATGTGTCCTATCAAGTGATAGATATCAACTGTTTTGGACTTACTAATCTCTACCAAGTATGAGTGAATATTTTGAGACTGGCACATTGACTACATGTATGTTGCAAGTTGTTATGATTTAAGGATGAGCATAGATGACTAAACTAACATCCTTGATAGTACCTACAGATTATTGTATGGAATTTTTGAAGAATATAATTTTTCCAAGGGTATCATTGGTGCATTGTAATCCTATGTAACAACCCCTGGTTGATTTTCCATGTCAAAAAAAAGATATAAGACCAAGGTCATGGAACACATATTCCAAGTTGAATAGTGGGCATACATTTAAGTGTGTATCACTTGTTATTAATTAATGGATATGGAATTGGAAAAGGAATTAGAAAAGGAAAACTGACAATAATTGGCATTTTTTATGAAAATAAAGGAAAATAGGAGAAAAGGAAGGTGAAGAGACACAAGTTTGCATGCAAGGGAAATTGGAGGAAAAATGAAGGAAAATGAAGAAAAAGGAGACATTATAATAAAAAGGCAGATGGGAATCAATTTACATATTTTTATCATTCTTTGATCAACATCCAAAAAGGAGAAGGAATAAGCACTTGGACAAGAAAGCAAGGAAAGAAAGGGTGCACAAGAGAAAGCTCAGGAAACAAAAAATAACGACAAAAATTAGCTATGAATTGCAGGTAACAATGTGCATGTGAGATTTAGCATGTTTAATTTTTGGATGCATGGCATATGCTTGTGGTTCCTTGGTTATGTGTTTTCATTGGCATGGATATTTTCCTTGATTGATAGTGGTTTCATCCTTGCCTTTCCTTTTCCTGGATAGCCATGGTGTTGTGGGTTTTTCGATTTGTTTTTTTTTTAATGATTTGTACTCACGTCCCTTATGGTTGTGGGTTGGAACAAACACTCTGGAATCCCTAGTACAGTTTTGGTTGAGTTACTAGTTCCTGGAGCCATTGGTTGGGACAAACACTCTGGATCCCTTGGTGGGTTGAGTTACTAGTCTAGAGATCCATGGTTGGAACAAACATTCTGGAACCCTAGAAGGTTGTGGGATGAGTTACTAGTTCCTCAAGCCCTCGAGAACTTGGGTAGATACCAATCTGGTTGATGTTAGTGTCAGGAAAAACTTTAAGGATGGAGAATTATCTTAAAGTTTAAAAACATTGTTGAATGTCATTAGTCCCTAATATGCGAACAATAAAATTTTTATTGATGTATTTGTCAAATTATTCAAATTTATAATGATTTTATATATACTTTCTATATAATTTTAGAAATTTTTAAGCTAAAATAATTTTATATTTTAAAATTTGGGTGAATCATTTTTATAAAAATTGGAAATTGGAGAATTTTTTTTTTCGAAAATCAAGGAAAATTATCCCACTTGCGAATATTATCCATTTCTGGACCGTAGAGGTGGAATCCATGTGGATAAGGTTTCAGGTGGTTTGGCCTCTAGAAGACCTTGTTGGTTTTGTCTTTGTTTATTCCATGAGATCCCACATTCATGCTTGAATATGGAACATGGGTGATTGGATGAAAGAGAGATTTGGTTCAATCAAATTTATGCTCGGGTGGTATGTGGGAGTCCTTGACTTCGTTTCCATTTTCATATTTTAATAAGAGATATTTTCCTATTGCAATTTATGAGAAATTATATTGGTGATCATGTTGACATTATGGCTTATTTTCCATGGTTTCTATGTTTGTTATTTGTTTTTTATATGTTGGTTATATGATGTAATATATATATGGCTCTTGACATGTTTTGGTAATTTATTGATTGGTTTATGAATGCATGTACTAAAAAGTGTTATTGCAACTAGCTAGAGAGGGATTAGAGCTTTCTTGGTGATTCTCAAATGAAGACTATCATTTTATGATCATATATGCATTCATGACTTGTGTCTTACATGTTTTCCATGTGTTTGACAAAATTTCTATTATGGAGTAGGAATATTTGGGTCAAGTTAATTCTTGAATTTTGAATGGATGGCTTTGTCATTACCTTTTATTGCATTATGGAAAATTACAGGCAAATTTTGAAAGTGGTCTGGAGGCTGGCCTTAAAAGGTGGCACAGATCCTTGAACTGCATGCTCATAACTAGATGAATTGGGTCAAAAATTCATGAAAGCAAGCATGTGAGTGCGATTATAGGCTTCCAATCGCATGGATGTAGTGTCAAGGGTGCGGTTATGGAGTTAAGTCAAAGAAAAAATGTTCTAGCTCGGTGACTGATCACCTAGGGTGGTTTTCTAGCTCCTGAGTGATATCTAGTCCCTGTGGTATGTCAATAAGTGTTTAGTTTGTAGGCCCCACTTCCTTAAATAGAATTTGAAGCTTGCAAGCTTGTGAATTTGAGTAAATGTGGGAGGAAGAGTTACAGATTTGTATCAGAGCTATCAGGTTCAAAAATTTGGACTAGATGAGCTAGGTGTGATTGTTATTGATGCATTGTGATGGTCATTTTTTAAATCTTGTGTCATGATGATGATGTTGGTATGTAATGATGTTGGTGATGTTGATGTCGAGACGATTGATATATATATATATATATATATATATCATCCTAATTTGGACTGATATGTGAAGATGATATAGCCTCCCCTGGACTTCACTAAGGTACGTTTGATTGTGTTTATATTTGGTTTATCTAACATAAGAGAAAAGGAAGGTGAAGACACACAAATTTTCATGCAAGGGAAATTAGAGGAAAAATGAAGGAAAATGAAGAAAAAAGAAACATCAATAATAAACAGGTACTTAAGAATCAACTTACACCTTTTTTTAATTCTTTTATTAGCATCAACAAAGGAGAAGGAATAATCACTTGGGAAAGCAAGCAAGGAAAGAAAGGGTGTGCAAGAGAAAGCTTGGGAAATGAAAGGTAAGGAAAAAAATTAGCAGGTAACAATGTGCATGTGAGATTTAGCATGTTGATTTTTGGATCATAGTATATGCATGTGGTTCTTTGGTTATGTGTTTTCATTGGAATGGATATTTTCCTGGATTAACAGTGGTTTCAGCCTTGATTTTCCTTTTCCAAGATAATAATTGTGTTGTGGGTTTTTTCTGATTAGTGCTCATTTCCCCTATGTTTGTGGGCTGGAAAAAACACTCTAGAAGTACTAGTACAATTTGGGTTGAGTTACTAGTTCATGGAGCCATTAGTTGGGACTAACATTGTATATCCCTTGGTGGGTTGAGTTACTAGTCGAGGGAGCCATGGTTGGAACAAACACTCTAGAGCCCTGGAAGGTTGTGTGTCGAGTTACTATTTCTTGTAGCCCTAGATAACTTGTGTAGAGACCAATCTGGTTGATGTTAGTGATAGGGATAATTTTAAGGATGAAAAATTATCTTGAAGTTTAAAAGCATTGGTGAATCTCACTAGTCCCTAATATGTAAACTATAAAATTTTTATTGATGTATTTGTAAAATTATTCAAATTTATAATGATTTTATATATACCCTCTATATAATTTTTGTGATTTTAAGGTAAAATAATTTTATATTGTAAAATTTGGGTGAATCAATTTTATTAAAAGTGGAAATTTCCAATTTTTTTTTTCAAAAAATCATTGAAAATTAACCCACTTGAGAATATTAGCCATTTCCAGACTGTAGAGGTGGAATCCCTGTGGATGAGGGTTGAGGTGGTTTTTCCTTTGGAAGCCCTGGTTAGTTTTGTCTTGGCTTATTCTAGGAGATCCCACATTCATGCTTGGAATATGGCATATGGGTGATTAGATCAAAGATAGATTTGGTTCAACCCAATCTATTGTCGGGTGGTATATGGGAGTCCCTAACTTGGCTTCCATTTTCATATGTTAATATGAGATATTTTTCGATTGTCATTTATGAGAAATATTATTGGTTATCATGTTGAGATTATGGCTTATTTTCCATGGTTTCTATGTTGGTTATTTGTTGGTTATATGTTGGTTATATGATGTAATCTATATATGTCTCTTGAGATGTTTTGGTAAGTTATTGATTGGTTTATGAATGCATCGACTAACAAGTGTTATTGAAACTAGCTTGAGAGGGATTAGAAATGTCTTGGTGATTCTCAAATGAAGACTATAATTTTAAGATCATATATGCATTCATGACTTGTTGCTTACATGTTTGCCATGTGTTTGACAAAATTTCTATTATGGAGTAGGAATCTTTGGGTCTGTTAGGGTCCTATAAATATAGGATTCATAATTTTGAATTGAATTTTGATAGTCTTGTAAAATATGTACATACCTTGCTTTTTGTAAGTTGTTTTCCCATATTTTGAAAAAAAGAAAAAAAGAAAAAAGAAAAATAATAAAAATAAAAAAGAGGGTAAAAAGTCCTAAAAGAAAGATCAAAGGACTTGAAAAATATAGACCCCAAAAAGAAAAAAGATGAAAATAAAACTTGAAAGTGAGCAAGTCCAAATGGCACTACTTTTTACTTTTCTGCAAAATAAATGATTATGGGCAGAGTGTTAATAAATGCCATAATCCATGATAAGTTAAAGTGTTTAATCTTAACTTGTCATGTTTTCAATTTCATGTTTTAGTTAGTGAATACAGATTTTTCAGACAGTTTAAACCTGACAAATCAGTAGATATGTAGAGAATAATGAGGAGCTCAACAGTTTAATATGAGCCCTAAGATGAAATAAGGTAGATCTAGATAATTTTATGTTTTAAAAGAATAAATGTTTTAAGGTTGCAAGCCTAAATGCACCTGCAATATGAATAAAAAATATTAGAATAAGGCTCGATAGGTAGGAAGCAGTGTAGAAAGCATGTAATAAAGTTTCACCGGGAAAAATCACTAATTTCCCCTCCCCTATAGGTATTCAGTATTCTATGCTATCAGTCAAACAGGCTCAGAGCATTTCTCTGACTTTTTTTGGGACCAGACCCAAGGCTTGATGATTGGTTAAGTTGAAAATATTGAGTTCTTATGTTAAATCCACATTTATCATTATTCATCCTTCATTCATACATTAAAAAACCATTTTCCTAAGTAAAGACACATTCTTACTTAGCGAAGATTAAAATCCCATATAATTAACTTCATCCCTTTAGAAGCATTCATAAAACCCTCAAAACTACATTTATCCTAAGCACTGCTGAAATAATAAAAGATAATCTATGCTTTACTTTTACACTTTACTTAGTAATTTTATGTATTTTTGTTTTACATTACAATACCCTTTCATATTAATTTTAACATATTCTATTAAATCCCTAAAAAATACCTTATCCTACTTATTAATTCCCTATGTTTAAATATCCCCAAAAACCCACTATTACTATGTTTTAGACCAAAGTTTATTACCCATGTGCTAAATCAAAAACCCCAATTAAAATCCCTTTGGTCTAAAACTATCGGTAAGTAAATATCCTGCCCCTATGGTCTTTAAACCATTAAGAAAGGTTTAAAACTATATAATAAACTAAAATACTGCGCCCTTTGTATTTTTATTCAGACATTTTATAAATGTTTTGATTAAAACATATCAACCCCGCCCCGATATATGATTAAAACCTTTGCCCTCAGATATATTTCATAAAGGTTGATTATATGTTTTAAACTGCCTGCATGCATATGAAGCTCGGTCCCACCATTTACTTTAGCCATAGCTTTCCAATCAATCCTAACCCTTCACATCCAATCTTTAGATCTGACGGATGATACTCAATATCGTGTTGACAAACCAATCGATCACCAAAACTCCAAATGCACGCGAAATAGGTTGTTTTGCGATTTCACCTCCCCTCCACATGGCTGCTATTCATTCGATTGTGTGCGTTTTGCTCCAAATAGCTTACCACCATAACCCTGCACAATAACCACTGCCCGGTTTTTCCATTTAAATCCAAAATCACCTCCCATCCGATGCGATGTGAATTCAATGCTAAGTAAATGCGACAAAAATTTATGATAGATAAACCTTTGTAAAGGCATTTCATTTATCAAATCTTCTTGTGCTTTAAACCTAAACCCTCTGCAAAATTTCTCCCGACGGTAAAAATACCCTTTTTTAAGACTTTGTTTGCCATTTCTACGCCCGAAACCTGCAAGATTTACCCTGTAAACCTGTGAAGATTGCCGAAGAGCTTCACATTGCTCTAGATAAGCTATTAAAGATATGTTTTACTCCAAGAACCCACAAGGGAATGGATTCAAAGGATTTTCCTTAAATATTCTAGGCATCAGAGTTAAAGAACAATCATCCTGTGAAAGATAAAAGAGAATTTTAATGTAAAGATTAAAACAGGGCATTCATAACAGTGAATGGTAAAAGTGAAATAAGAATTCACAGGGACAGTGAAAACATTACAGTTAAAGAGTATCAGTGGTTAAAGTGTATCAGATAAAAGTCAGAGTGAAGGTTAAAACAAAGTTACAGAGTAGTCAAGGTAAAAAAGTAAAAGTAAAAATAGAGTCAGTAATGGTTAATAGAGATGAAAATACTTTCACCAACAACAATGAAGTTTATCCAAAGTGAAAGTAAAAACAGTTAAAATGACAAAAAGGTTAAAAGATGAATACATAACAAGAAGGAACATTTTTGTACAAATTTCCTGTTTAGGTCATTGTTTTGCAGAACATTTTGTGACAAATCCAAGATAAATTTTGAAAAATTGAAGGAGGTTTATGTTCTTAAGGTGTCCATTTACAAAAACCTCTCTCACTTTTCTAACATCCATTATGGATTTGGAAATATTAAACAACATTTGAAAGATTGTTTTACGGAAAATTCCTGTTAAGTCATCAATTTGAATAGGATATGATGACCAATAAGAAATATATCTTACAGAACTGAAGGAGGTTTTTGTTCCTAAGAGAATCATATATAAAAACATATCTCACTTTTTACACAGTTATTACAGAATGATAGATACATGCACATCTTTACAGCCTATGTTTTAGACTCTACAAAACTCTTTTTTACACATATTTTTTAAGAGCCTATTGTGAACAGCTGGAGCATAATTTTAGGGAAATTAGAGAGGTTTATCTCAAAAAAATATTTATATACAATAACCTCTTTCATATTTTACAAATCTATTTTAAATTGAGAAATAAAAAGGTATAATTGGACCCCAAGTTTGCAGAATTGCTGGAGCAGAATGCACAAAGAAAGGAGTCAGTTAGTGACTTGGATGCCTCATCATCAACTAAGAGTAGAGATCAAATTCGAATTCTCCTCTTTGTCATCACCTATCCACAAAAAATAGTGCCAAATAGATGCATTAGTTTTGAGTGTCCTTTACTTAAGTTCTATTTATGTAAAACAGTTAGAGATATTTGTAAACCAATCTTGATATTTTTTCAAGATATTCTAGTTTAGAATTTGTATAAATACTTCACTCTTTGAAGTAATTTGGGTGGAATAAAATTTCTGGACTTACTATAGATAGTTTTTTTGAACATTGGAGGCTATTGTGTGTTTGAATTTCGAATTAGCAGACTGGACAAGCTGACTAGCATCATAATTCAGGATCCCTGTGATAAGCTGATGAGTGATTTACTTCCTACTTGTTACTGTTTCATTTTCTAAGTTTCATGCATTCACCTTATGTTTGTTTTTTCTGAATGTGTAACTAGGAGTATTACTACAGGATTAGTCAAGTGCTCCCTGCCTTTAACTAGTTGCTATTTTAATGCTTTCTTCTGATTTCCGGTGCAAGGAACCCTTAATTGCTCCTTCTCTCGTTTGACCTCTGCCTTCTACTTCCATTTTCCGGATCAAAGGATCCTTAAGTGCCCTTTATCCCGATCATATCACCTCACAAAAAACCACTTTCGCAAATCTCTGAGGGTTATCTATCTTGCCCTGAATATATTTGTACCTTTTTGGCCTTGATTTCTAGTGCTGCTAGCTTGATTTAGACCCCATAGCCCAATGGACAAGTAGATTTCTCTCTATCTTACCTCCAAGTGATTTTTTCCCACCAAACCCTTTAAAACAAAAAAAAATTGTACTTTCATAACTAGCCTAATATTCAAAACTAAAACAAAGTTAAACCTTAAAGAGAGAGCCCTCTCTGAACTTCTAGGAAGGCTAGATCCTAGATTTTGAAGTAGGTTTGTGGTTACCTCGGACTATTTATCTTGAAATTGGAGAAATTACTGAGTGATAAAATTATTTGCGACTCCACTGGGGAAGACTAAAATTTTCTTCAGAAATATTTTATAGGTTCAAATATGATCTATGATGGTGGACAATGATCAGACACACAAAGGTTAAAATCATCCACCTGGCGACTCCAAATCAATTTCACAATCAAGACTCCACTGGAGGAATGAACCTCAAAGAAAAATATGGAAATATTAGGCTTTCAAATTGGATCTTAATCCAAGACATTATGTTCTTTCTCATTAAGAAAGTTTTTCAATGTATATTGTATTTTATAGAAGATCTTAGATTAGTTTTTAATTATTTTCCTTTGAAGATTGTAAGTACTAATTCTCTTAATCTCTTTGAGAAGCTTTCTTTTGAATCTAATGATGATCATTTTTCAATTAAGAAGCCTCAAATAATCAAGACTAATCTTACAATCCCTGTACATAATCTTGTACCATATAAAGTTCCAGATAGATATAAACCCCTTCTTTTACCTCCTATACTCCATGATTTTCCTGATAACTATTACAAACATCTTCCTAGATTTGATGGAGAGAATGGTATCACTGCCCAAAAACATATTCAAGGTTTTGAGAATTATTTGGACCTATTCTAGATTGATGGAAATGATGTTAAAATTTGAATTTTTGCTCTTTCTTTGCAAAATAGAGTAAAAATTTGGTTCAAGAATCTGCCTAATGCCAACATCCCAAATTTGCAACAGTTTGTTAAAATTTTCCTTGATAGATGGATAATCAAAGTTAATCATTTTGCGATCATAGAAGAATATAATCAGTTAAAAAAACATCCAAATGAAACAATACAATAATTTTCTGACAGATTTAATCAAGTTTATTATTCAATTCCAGAAAATATTAGACCTCCTCATGATTCAGCTCTCTTGCATTATCCAAGTGCTTTTGATCTAGAAATAGAATTTTGGTTAAGAGAAAGAGATCCATAAACAATTGTACAGATGCAAAACATTTCAGTTGATGTAGAAGTTAATTTGCAAATCAGACAGGAAAAATTGAAAGCAGAAGAAGAAGAGAAGAATGACATTGCAGAGGTAAAATTGAGCCTTTTGGTAAGAAAAATAGATAAAATCATACAAAAGATAACTATGAAAGATGAATTTTTTGTTCAAAATAACCATGATACACTTATTGAAGAAATAGAAGAGGTTGATAACCATGAACAACTTCCTGCTAATTCCATTTATCATAGATCATAAAATGGATTTACAGATCAATATGTGGAAGAGGAATCGACTGATCTAATGTGTATGTTTGATGGAATTCCTTCTTTTGATGATTTGCCTAAGTATGATCATTATGATGATAGTTATGCTCTCCAAACTCATGCTAACTTTACAGAGAAATCAAAAGCTAGTTTGTGGGATGAGGAAACTCAGTTTCAGCAACCAGAATACAGTAATCAACTAATGCAAATCAGCTATGAGAGTAAGGAAGAAAGTGCACAAAATTTGGAAATAAGTGAAGGTTCTTTACCTCTTTGTTTAGCTTCATTTCAGTTCATTAGAGACAACTCTCATGCTATCAGTAATCATCAGTATTTAGATATTGTTATGGACAAATAAGAAGATAATGAAACTCTTGATCAGGATATTTCAGTTTCACAATTGCAGTTATCAAATTCCATTGAAATATCTGATCAAATGACACAAGAAAGTTCCATACCACTATGTTTTGAATCATTTTAGATTTTAAAGGAAATTTGGTATAACATCATTAAAGAAAAGGATGAGAAACTTGTTGAAGTCTATGAAGTCCCATGGAATTCCATATCCAATATATTGCAGCCATCCTCACAAGTTTTTCATGATTCAATAAAAAATATGTTGGATAATGAATGCATTCAAATCTTTTCTCCATTAAATAACTATGAGTTTCAGAATCAAGATGATAAAGGTTTCAGCAATCAAACATTACAATCAGTAGGAATTGTTAGAGTTCAGCAGCGGAAATATTTAAATAAAACATAGACACACACACCATTCAACCATGAAAAATAGAGATTTTAACGTGGTTCACCCAACCAATCTGGGCTACGTCCACCTAACAGGGCATCGACAATCTCATTCAAGAACTGGAGAAATACAATAGTAGAGTTTCTCATCTTCTCAGCTCTTCCACTCACCTCACATTCCTCATCATGCCCACTTGCCTATACAGGCTTACATTTTATAGTGGTGAATGGAAACAGACTCATAAATTCTCTCACAACAAATATAGGATGCATTAACTCCTCATCAGAAATTGATGGAGTCAATGTAGCAACAAATCCTATTGTTGTCACATACATGAGATTTTCTCCAAAAATAATAAAAAAGAAATCTCAAAAATCTCCACCTTGACAATAATTAGCCTGATACCCTGTTCCATTATTATTATTTTTTTATCTTTTCTGCAAGCCAAGAGAAGCCAGACACCATCGTAGCTTCTCTAACAAAACTGGTTTCATGAACATGTCTGCACAATTTTCCTTTGTATGCACCTTTTCAAGAGAGACTCCCCTTTCAGTGATAACTTGTCTTACAAAATGGTACTTGATAGGTATATGCTTTGATTTACTATGATAGGCGGGATTTTTAGCCAAGTGAATTGCACTTTGACTATCACAAAATAACTTGATGCTGTCCTGCAACCTACCAAACTCACCAAACAAACCTTTCAACCAAACTGCTTCTTTGTAAGCATGTGAAGCAGCTATGTATTCTGCTTCTGTAGTGGATAAAGCAACAATGTTCTGTAGCTTTGACATCCAGCTAATAGCTCCACCTGCAAGAGTAAAGACATACCTTGAAGTTGACCTTCTCTTATCCAAATCACCTGCAAAATCATAATCAACATATCCGCAAACAAATTCACTACCTTTAAAGGTTATAATATATAGTAATCACTTATTTTACTCTTCTTCCCTTTCGATTTTGAACGCGAGTTGTTGTGCTTACTGAAGCATATTTCTTTAGAACGACCTCTGACCATCATTGCTTTTGATGTAGAGGTTTCTAAATTTGACCTCTTCCTTGTTTCTTCGGACAACAAAGCTCCAACAACATCATCAAATTCAAGGGTTTCCGATGAACTAAGACTTATAGAAGTAACAAAATGATCCCATGACTCGTAGCAACGACATAATAAAGTTATAACTTTACCTTCTGATTCAAATTTTACTTCTATAATTTCAAACTACACTAGGAGAGTATTAAAGGTATTCAGATGATCAGTTATCGTTGTACCTTCCTTCATGCGCAAGCTGTACAACTGTCGCTTCAGAAGAATCCTATTGGTTAAGGATTTTTTCATGTACAACTTTTCAAGCTTTGTCCACAAACCAGCAACAGTTTTTTCTGACATGATGTTAAACAAAACATCATCCGCCAAACACAGTCGAATGCCGCTCAGTGCTCTTTCATCCAAGTCACTCCATTCATCATTTGTCATGGTGTAAGGCTGTTTGGTTTTTCCCAACAGCGCCTTCGCCACGCCTTGTTGCATGAGTAGATCATACATCTTCACTTTCCAGATCTTGAAGTTGTTTTTGCCATTGAACTTCTCGATCTCAAACTGGGCACTTTGAGTTTTTGCCATGTTGTGTCACAAAAAACAATCTCCAATTGCAACTTTTAATAAATGAAGTTTTATTTAAAAAATAATGCCCTTAACCTTATAAAATGCCTCTCCTCTTAATACCATGTGCAAATGGCAATTTAATACAAAAAAATTATAAAAGGCTTTTAATAAATGGTGATTAATACAAATTACCAATCGATTTTTTTTTTTTTTTTTTTTAAACACATACCATATGCAAATGGTAGTGGCATTTTTAAATGTCAAATCAATGTTAAAAGTCAAATCGATTTTAAACCACCACAAATCGATTTATTCTGACCACTTCAAAAAACGATTTATTTAAACCACTTCAAATACTTCAAATCGAATTTTTTAAAAGGGTCAACGACATTTCAAAAAAACGTTTTTGTTTTAAAGAATGGCAATAGCTCACATATCACCGTTCAACGCTGCCTTTAACGCAGCTTAACCAACGTCTCTCCTACATACCTTCAATCGATGATCGTTTCTTATAATTGGAGCTTGATTACTCGACCGCGAACCAGTTCTCGCTACGCTAATCAACAGGTTGGGAGACTGCTTCTCCCAATCTTAACACCGCCAGCATTGGCACAGACCTCTGCTCAACGATCTACGCATGCCATCAATTTTCCACGCGATTTACAGTGAGTTATGGCTTCTGTCTCTTGGACACAAGTCCACGGCTTCTTCACTCGACATCTATTAAGTCAGCGCACGCAGTAGACTTCATTTACCATAGCCACACACATCATCAATATTCACCATAGCCACGGCTCTGTATTAACGCCAACACAGCTCTGATACCAAGTGTTAGAGTTCAGCAGCGGAAATATTTAAATAAAACACAGACACACACAACATTCAAACATGAAAAACAAAGATTTTAACATGGTTCACCCAACCAATCTGGGCTACGTCCACCTAACAGGGCATCGGCAATATCATTCAAGAACTGGAGAAATACAATAGCAGAGTTTCTCATCTGCTCAGCTCTTCCACTCACCTCACATTCCTCATCATGCCCACTTGCCTCTATAGGATTACATTTTATAGTGGTGAATGGAAACAGACTCATAAATTCTCTTACAACAAATATAGGATACATTAACTCCTCATCAGAAATTGATGGAGTCAATGTAGCAACAAATCCTATTGTTGTCACATACATGAGATTTTCTCCAAAAAAAAAAAAAAAAAATCTCAACAGGAATATCATCACAAAGTTTGCAGGGAGATAAAGATAAAAGTAATATTTTAGTTTCATGGCATGGAGGCCATCCAGAACAGATGTGCAGTTGTTTAGATCAGTTAAACATCAGTGTATATATTTTAGAAGATCCTTTTGAAAATTTTCTAGAGTCAACAAAGGAAATCAAGTATTTCCTTATCCTCTCATTTGTTGACAAGTTTCTAATAGGTTGCAGAATTACAGTTTTCACAATCAACAAGCACATGCAACAAAATCTATCAAAGTACATAATGCTTGAATGGTTGCACTGTCTATTTCATTTTACCTAACCAATAGTTGGACAACTAATTAGATTAAGTAGGTAGATGAGTTCAAATAAGCTCAAAGCTCTGAGATTTTTTTCAGTATTCAGTTTTCAGCTAGTTTTGAAATAATTCATTAAGATTTAAAGCCAAGGAGAAGGTCCTAAAGATATTTAAGGTCTATCAGTTTGGTTTGAGAATTGCAGTATGTTATTTTAGTTTCAAGTCATATTTCAGTTTGCAAAAAAAGGACTAAATTCAGTTCAGGAGTTTCAGTTACATAGATTTTATAACAAAGCAAATGCATGTTTGCGATTGGCTCAAAGGATCAGGCTACTAGTCGACGATGTTCTTGACATCTCACAAGGAGATGCCATCCCCATGTGAAGCTGGTGTTAGGGTCCTATAAATATAGGATTCATAATTTTGAATTGAATTTTGATAGTCTTGTAAAATATGTACATACCTTGCTTTATGCAAGTTGTTTTCCCATATTTTGAAAAAAATAAAAAATAAAAAAAGAAAAATAATAAAAATAAAAAAGAGGGTAAAAAGTCCTAAAAGAAAGATCAAAGGACTTGAAAAATATAGAACCCAAAAAGAAAAAAGATGAAAATAAAACCTAAAAGTGAGCAAGTCCAAATGCCACTACTTTTGACTTTTTTGCAAAATAAATGATTATGGGCAGAGTGCCAATAAATGCCATAATCCATGATAAGTTAAACTTTTTAATCTTAACTTGTCATGTTTTAAATTTCATGTTTTAGATAGTGAATAAAGATTTGTCAGACAGTTTAACCCTGAAAAATCAGTAGATAGGTAGAGAAGAATGAGGAGCTCAACAGTAATTTGAGCCCTCGAATGAAATAAGGTAGATATAGATAGTTTTATGTTTTAAAAGAGAAAATTTTACTTTTTTGCAAAATAAATGATTATGGGCAGAGTGCCAATAAATTCCATAATCCATGATAAGTTAAACTTTTTAATCTTAACTTGTCATGTTTTAAATTTCATGTTTTAGATAGTGAATAAAGATTTGTCAGACAGTTTAACCCTGAAAAATCAGTAGATAGGTAGAGAATAATGAGGAGCTCAACAATAATTTGAGCCCTCGAATGAAATAAGGTAGATATAGATAGTTTGATGTTTTAAAAGAGTAAATGTTTTAAGGGTTCAAGCCTAAATGAACCTGCAAAATGAAGAAAAAATGTTAGAATAAGGCTGGGTAGGTAGGAATTAGTGTAGAAAGCACGTAATAAAGTTTCACCGGGAAAAATCACTAATTTCCCCTCACCTATAGGTATTAAGTATTCAAGGCTATCAGTAAAACAAGCTCAGAGCATTTCTCTGACTTTTGTTGAGATCGAACCCAAGGCTCGATGACTGGTTAAGTTGAAAATATCGAGTCCTTATGTTAAATCCACATTTATCATTATTCATATTTCATTCATACATTAAAAACCCCTTTTCTTAAGTAAAGACACATTCTTACTTAGCGAAGATTAAAATCCCATATAATTAACTTCATCCCTTCAGAAGCATTCATAAAACCCTCAAAACTACATTTATCCTAAGTACTACTGAAATGATAAAAGATAAGCTATGTTTTACTTTTACACTTTACTTAGTGATTTTATGTATTTTTGTTTTACATTACACTACCCTTTCATATTTATTTTAACATATTCTATTAAATCCCTAAAAAATACCTTATCCTACTTATTAATTCCCTATGTTTAAATATCCCAAAAAACCCACTATTACTATGTTTTATACCAAAGTTTATTACCCATGTGCTAAATCAAAAACCCCAATTAAAATCCCTTTGGTCTAAAACTATCGGTAAGTAAATATCCCGCCCCTATGGTCTTTAAACCATTCAGAAAGGTTTAAAACTATATAATAAACTAAAATATTGTGCCCTTTGTATTTTTATTTAGACATATTATAAATGTTTTGATTAAAACATATCAACCCCGCCCCGATATACGATTACAACCTTTGCCCTCAGATATATTTCATAAAGGTTAATTATATGTTTTAAACCGCCCGCATGCATATGAAGCCCGGTCCCACCATTTACTTTAGCCGCAGTTTTCCAATCAATCCTAACCCTTCGCATCCGATCTTCAGATCTGGCAGATGATACTTAATATCGCGTTGACAAACTAATCGATCACCCAAACTCCAAATGCAACGAAATAAGTTGTTTTGAGATTTCACCTCCCCTCCACGTGGCTGCTATTCATTCGATCGCGTGCGTTTTGCTCCAAATAGCTTACCACCATAACCTCGCATGATAACCACTGCCCGGTTTTTCCATTTAAATCTAAAACCGCCTCCTGCCCAATGTGATGTGAATTCAATGTTGAGTAAATGCGACCAAAACGTATGATAAATAAACCTTTGTAAAGGCATTTCATTTATCAAATATTCTTGCGCTTTAAACCTAAACCCTCTGCAAAATTTCTCCCGACAGTAAAAAGACCCTTTTTAAGCCTTTGTCCGCCATTTCTGCACCCGAAACCTAGAAGATTTACCCTGTAAACCTGTGAAGATTTTCGAAGAGATTCACATTGCTCCAGATAAGCTATTGGAGACATCAACTCAGTCAAAACCTTAGAAATTGTTCCAAAGCCCGATACCTACATATTACATGTCATTTAGCAAAAGGATAATTTGGATAAAACAATCTAAATACTAGTTAAAGATATGTTTTACTCCAAGAACTCACAAGGGAATGGATTCAAAGGATTTTCCTTAAATATTCCAGGCATCAGAGTTAAAGAACAATCATCCTGTGAAAGATAAAAGAGAATTTTAATGTAAATATTAAAATAGGGCATTCATAACAGTGAATGGTAAAAGTGAAATAAGAATTCATAGGGACAGTGAAAACATAACAATTAAAGAGTATCAGTGGTTAAAGTGTATCAAATAAAAGTCAGAGTGAAGGTTAAAACAAAGTTACAGAGCAGTCAAGGTAAAACAGTAAAAGTAAAAACAGAGTCAGTAATGGTTAACAAAGATGAAAATACTTTCACCAACAACAATGAAGTTTATCCAAGTGAAAATAAAAATAGTTAAAAGAACAAAAAGGTTAAAAGATGAAAACATAACAAGAAGGAACATTTTTGTACAATTTTCTTATTTAAGTCATTGTTTTGCAGAAAATTTTGTGACCAATCCAAGATGAATTTTTCAAAACTGAAGGATGTTTATGTTATTAAGGTGTCCAAATACAAAAACCTCTCTCACTTTTCTAACGTCCATTATGGATTTGGAAATATTAAACAAAATTTGAAAGATCTTTTTACATAAAATTCCTGTTAAGTCATCATATTGAAGAGAATATGATGGCCAATCAGAAATATATATTACAAAACTGAAGGAGATTGTTGTTCCTAAGAGACTCATCTATAAAAACCTATCTCAATTTTTGCACAGTTATTACAGAATGAGAGATATATGCACATCGTTACAGACTATTTTTCAGACTCTGCAAAACTCTATTTTACACATCGTTTTGCAGAGCCTATTGTGAACAGTTGGAGCAGAAGTTTAGGGAACTGAGAGAGGTTTATCACAAAAACATATT
Source organism: Pinus albicaulis (assembly GCA_034641835.2). NCBI lineage: Eukaryota > Viridiplantae > Streptophyta > Pinopsida > Pinales > Pinaceae > Pinus > Pinus albicaulis. Next base: position 359,971,303 of record CM076577.1, read on the forward strand.
TATCTACAATAACCTCTTTTACTTTTTACAAATATATTTTTTATTGAGAAATAAAAAGGTATCATTGGACCCCAAGTTTGTAGAATTGCTGGAGTAGAATGCACAAAGAAAGGAGACAGTTAGTGACTTGGATGCCTCATCATCAACTAAGAGTTGAGATCAAATTAGAATTATCCTCTTTGTCATCACCTATCCATAAAAAATAGTGCCAAATAGATGCATTAGTTTTGAGTTTCCTTTACTTAAGTTCTATTTATGTAAAACAATTGGAGATATTTGTAAACCAATCTTGATACTTTTTCAAGATATTCTAGTTTAGAATTTGTATAAATACTTCACTCTTTGAAGTATTTTGGGTGGAATAAAATTGCTGGACTTACTATAGATATTTTTTTTGAACATTAGAGGCTATTGTGTGTTTTAATTTCGAAGTAGCAGACTGGACAAGCTGACTGGCATCATAATTCAGGATCCTGATAAGCTGATGAGTGAAGTAATTCCTACTTGTCACTGTTTCCTTTTCTAAGTTTCATGCATTCACTTTATGTTTGTTCTATCTGAATGTGTTAATAGGAGTATTACTACAGGATTATTCAAGTGCTCCCTGTCTTTAACTAGTTTCCATTTTAATGTTTTCTTCTGATTTCCAGTGCAAGGAACCCTTAATTGCTCCTTCTCCCGTTTGAGCTCTGCCTTCTACTTCCATTTTCTGGATCAAAGGATCCTTAAGTTCCCTTTATCCCGATCATACCACCTCACAAAAAACCAATATCCCAAATCTCTAAGGGTTATCTATCTTTCCCTTAATATATTTTTACCTTTTTGGCCTTGATTTCTAGTGCTGCTAGCTTGATTTAGACGCCATAGCCCAATGGGCAAATATATTTCTCTATATCTTACCTCCAAGTGATTTTTTCCCACCAAACCCTTTAAACCAAAACCAAATTGTACTTTCATAACTAGCCTAATATTCAAAACTAGAACAAAGTTAAACCTTAAAGAGAGAGCCCTCTCTGAACCCTAGGAAGGCTAGATCCTAGAGTTTGAAGTAGGTTTGTAGTTACCTAAGACTATTTCTCTTGAACCTGGAGAAATTACTAAGTGATAACAGGGTCAATTTAATGCTTTAATTTTGAATGGGTGGTTTTTTCATTACCTTTGATTGCATTATGGAAAATTACATGAAAATTTGGGCAATGATCTAGAGGCTGGCCTTAAAAGGTGGCATAGATATTGGAACTGCATACTCAGAACTAGTGGAATTGGGTCATAATGGCATGGAAGAAAGCACGTGAGTGTGATTATAGGCTTCAAACCACATGGATGTAGTTTCGAGGGCATGGTTATGCATTTAGATTAGAGAAAAAGGGTTCCAGCTCACCTAGGGTGCTTTTAGCTCCTGAGTGATATGTAGTCCCCGTGGGATGTTAGTAAGCGTTCATTTTGTAGTCCCCACTTCCTTAACTAGAAATTGGAGGTTGGGTCATGTCATAGTGACACTCATTCCATGTTTACCCTGGCGAGCTTGTGAAATTGGCTAAATGTGGGAGGAAGCATTACAAAGTGGTATAAATGCTTCTAGTTTCAAACATTTGGACTAGATGGGCTGGGTGATTGTTATGCACGCATGCTAGTTGTCGTTATGTTTTTTATGCATGCATTTTGATAGTCATTGTTGCAATATTGTGTCATCATGATGATGTTGGTATGTAATTACATTGGTGATGTTGATGTTGAGATGATATATATATATATATATATATCGTGGTAATTTGGACTGATACGTGTAGACATTATAGCCTCCCCTGAAATTCACGAAGGTATGTTTGATTGTGTTTATATTTGGTTTATATAAAATAGGAGAAAAGGAAGGTGAAGAGACACAATTTTTCACACAAAGGAAATTAGAGGATAAATGAAGGAAAACAAAGAAAAAGGAGACATCAATAATAAAAAGGCACCTGAGAATCAATTTACATATTTTTCTCATTCTTTTATCACCATCAAAAAAGGAGAAGGAAAAAGCAATTGGACAAGAAAGCAAGGGTGCGCATGAGAAATGTGCATGTGAGATTTAGCATGTTGGTTTTTGGATGCATGGCATATGCTTGTGGTTCCTTGGTTATGTGTTGTCATTGGAATGAATATTTTCCTGGATTTTTAGTGGTTTCATCCTTGCCTTTCCTTTTCCTGGATAGCCATGGTGTTGTGGGGTTTTCCACTTGTTTTTTTTTCTGATTGGTGCTCATGTTCCCTATGGTTGGGGGTTGGAAAAAAAAACTCTGGAAGATCTAGTACAGTTTGGGTTGAATTACTAGTTCCTAGAGCCATTGGTTGGGACAAATGCTCTAGATCCCTTAGTGGGTTGAATTACTAGTCCAATGATCCATGGTTGGAACACACACTCTGGAACCCTGGAAGGTTGTGGGATGAGTTACTAGTTCTTGGAGCCCTCAATAACTTGGGTAGAGACCGATCTGGTTGATGTTAGTGTTAGGGAAAATTTTAAGGATTGAAAATTATCTTGAAGTTTAAAAACATTGGTGAATCTCACTAGTCCCTAATATGCAAACTATTCAAATTTGATTTATGCATTTTTAAAATTATTTGAATTTATAATGATTTTATATATACTCTCTATATAATGTTAGAGATTTTTAAGGTAAAATAATTTTATATTATAAAATTTGGGTGAATCATTTTTAGAAAAAATAGAAATTGGCAAATATTTTTTTTTGAAAAATCATGGAAAATTTGCTCACTTGCGAATATTAGCCATTTCCGAACCATAGAGGTGGAATCCATATGGATGAGAGTTCAAGTGGTTTGGCCTCTAGAAGCCCTTGTTGGTTTTGTATTGGTTTATTCCATGAGATCCCACATTCATGTTTGGAATATGGCACAAGGGTGATTGGATGAAATACAGATTTGGTCTAGCCTAATCTATTGTCGGGTGGTATGTGGGAGTCACTGACTTGGTTGCCATTTTCATACGTTAATAAGAGATATTTTCTTATTGTGATTTATGAGAAATTGTACTAGTTATCATGCTAATATTATGGCTTATTTTCCATGGTTTCTATGTTGGCTATATGATGTAATCTATATATGCCTCGAGATATATTTTGGTAAGTTATTGATTGGTTTATGAATGCGTGTAATAACAAGTATTATTGCAACTAGCTAGAGAGGGATTAGAGATTTCTTGGTGATTCTCAAATGAAGACTATCATTTTATGATCATATATGCATTCATGACTTGTATCTTAGATGTTTTCCATGTGTTTGACGAAATTTCTATTATGGAGTAGGAATCTTTGGGTCAAGTTAATGCTTGAGTCTTCAATGGATGGCTTTGTCATTACCTTTTATTGCAGACTGGAAAATTGCATGAAATTTTTGGTAGTGGTATGGAGGTTGGCCTTAAAAGGTGGCACAAATCCTGGAACTACATGCTGAGAACTATAGGAATTGGTTCATAACTACATGGACACTAGCATGTGAGTGTGGTTATAGGCTTCCAACCACATGGATGTAGTGTCAAGGGTGCAATTATGGAGTTAGTTCATAGAAAAAGGGTTCCAACTCAGAGATTGATCACCTAGAGTGTTTTTCTAGCTCCCGAGTGATCAGTAGTCCTGTGGGATGTCCATAACTGTTCAGTTTGTAGGCCCCACTTTCTTAACTAGAACTTGGAGGTCGGGTCATTTCATAGTGACACTTGTCTCATGTTTACCCTGGCGAGCTTATGAATTTGAGTAAATGTGGGGGGAGGAATTACAAAGTGGTATCATAACTTCCATGTTCAAACATTTGGACTAGATGGGCTAGGTGTGACTTTTATGCATGTATGTTATTTGTCAATATGTTTTCTATGCATGGATTGTGATGGTCATTATTCCAACCCTGTGTCGTCATGACGATGTTGGTATGTAATGATGTTGGTTATGTTGATGTTGAGGTGATTGATCTTGATCTGCTGATTTCATTATATATATAGATATCATGCTAATTTGGACTGATATGTGCAGATGATGTAACCTCCCTTGAACTTTACTAAGGTATGTTTGATTTTGTTTATATTTGGCTTATCTAACATGACATGTTTGTAGGAAGTAGAAGATAATAGATGAAGAGCAGAATGGTGGACTAAAGTTCATGTGGCTATCCTTATAAATCAACTGAGAAACAAGGATATGAGTACTCTCCTGATTTAGTAGACATGTTGAGAATTATAAAGGAAGAAATAAGAAGTTTTAAAGAAGATAATGACAAGATAATTCAATCATAGGAAAGAATTTCCAGAGCTTAGGAAAATAAAGAAGTTAATGCATCCATCCTTCAAAGCCTATCAGATTTGCAGAAGCAGGGAAAACCACAGGTCAAACATGGAAAAGAGGAAAGGAATAATGGGGCATATGGTAGCGTGTATCAATCAGGTTATAGGTTGGACAAGGATGACACAGTCATAGGTGGCAGATGGTTGGATACACCTAACATGAAAGGTAGTGCTTATGGGATCCATTATAGTTTTTATTTTGAGAGACATCATCATCATTACCGCCAACATCATTACAAAAGGAGTGGGAATTAGTATTTTCCAGAGGAGGTCTTGTTGATTCCTCGAAAATCGGTGCAACAAAATCGGGGAAAACCACCCGGTCGGGGACTTAAAAACTGTCCATTATCCGTTTGAGATAGTGGCTCTGACTCGACTTATGGGACCAATTTCCAAATGAAATATAATCTAGTGGATGGGTGGTATTTTAATTTACCGTGAACTGGTGAATGGGAGTGAAAAAAGTTTAAAGAAAATATATATACCTATCTCCATCCCGGGATGAGTTATCTTTCTGTTATATGCGATTTAAAAAATATGATCTTAAAGCGAATGCAAATGAAGATTTAACAAACACTTAGAGAAATGAAAAACAATTTAAGATAATTAATTTTATTAAATAGTTAATCAAATCAGTTTATTAAGTATATATCACATCTATTATTGCATGTATTGTATATGTATAAAAAAATGGCAATCAAACATGTTCAAAAGTGAATTAATGTTGGATTTTATTAGAAAGATACACATAAAAGAACATCATAAGGAAATCAAATATTTCTCATTTGAAACAGAATATCAACTTAAAGATAAAAGTACCATATATATGGTAACTCTACTTATTTGAAAAACAGTCTTTGGTATAACCTTTTCTATTAAGAAAAACTTTAAGAGTACAAAAGTGAAACTTTTGTAAAGTTTTCTTTTCAAAATTTCAGGACCCTTTCTTTAAATACATGAAAGGGTTTATATAATCAAATAAAAAGTACAAAAATAGAAAATACACAAAGAGCTGAGGAGGTTTAAAAAAATCTCCTTAAATTAAGTGAAATGATGGGATGACTCACTTTAGGATTGCGTTGCTGTCTCTTTTTCCATTCGTTCCTTTAGTTGAAGGATGTCGATCATAGGTTGAACCTCAGGAGGTTTGCTTGGCCTGACACACAACTATCCCATGTAGACCACATCTGATAGTGGAGGCATCATGTAAGAGGAAGTGTTTGTTAGACATCACAACATCAGCCATTGGCTATGTGGCTCGACCAAGTGCTTCCAATACTTTTCCCAGTCCAACTTATCCAATTTTTGATGCTTTCTTTCTTCATCTTGGACATTTCCTGCCACTGTGTTATCAAATATTTTACAATAGGTAGAGAACTAGGAGGGAATTTACCAATCAAATTAGCAGCAATGAGATTTTGGATAATTGTTTCAACAATGTTATTGGGAACATCTCTGGCTTGGCGAATTTCCCCTTCAACTTGTTTTAACTGTATGTCCCAATCAATAAATAAGGTTTCCTTTTTAGAACCTTCAATCCTGGGAAGATTGGCCTTTTGGCCTTCAAAAATATCTTGCTAGGTGATGTATTGGGATACTTTGTCATCAATTTCATCAAAGATGATCCTTTGGTGAACTACTCAATTCATCAGTGAATCACTCTTTTCACACAGTTCAATAATGCTAGATAATTTTTGGGAGAAAAAAACTCGTTGTTGGGCTAACAAGGTATTTATTTCCAAAGCTTCCTTCTTGAATTCATCCACTTTAGGATTATCTTTCAACTGTTCAACAATGAATTGTAGTTGGTGTATCTGAGTATCTATAGCACCAATTTCAGATTAGAACTCTATTGGAGTTGTGACACTTTTGGTTGTAATTTCTAATTAATGCTTTGCTTCTCTCCTAGAAATTCCCATTCCAATTGAAGGATCATTTCATCCTTAACTTTGACTAATTGCTGAAATTCAATGGATTTGTCAATGGTGGCAGATGCATATGATCCTGCAAACTGAGTCAACCATGTTATATCCTAAGATGGATCTACTTGTGAGTCTTTCCAAACTAATTCTATAGAGACATCCCCATGAACGAGAATTTTTGATTATTATTTTATCCTCATTTTTTTCTACGTGCTCGTGACATCTTTATGCTTGGTGCTGTAAAATATATCCAAAGGAGGTATTTATTCAATTTTCAACAACATTTCTGATGTTGGGTTGGGTAGGATAAATTCTACTTCCTTTATGTTAACTGATGTGTGAGTTGACCCAACAATAAACAGGTTCCAACTTTTACCATGAAGTGTTTCCATTTTTTGTTTATGATCAATGATAACCACTACTTGATCTCCTTTCAGCTTTTGATAAAAATATTTCCATACTTCATCTAAGTCACTTGGAAACATTGGATCTTTGGTTTGAGCTCCAGTAGATTTGTCTTCTTTTTTTTCCACTAAGGACTTGAGTATCCTTATGGGGTTATTATTTTCCCCGTTTTCTTTGTTGTTGTTCCTTCTATGAGATAGGTTGGGATACGTCCAGTATATTTAGAGGAATCCATTCTAATATTATATTTTTGTATTGCTTGAACTTTGAAAGTTGTTGAGGATTGAGGCGTGATGCTGCTAATTTCTCCAATGTAGAAGAAGTATCAATTGACTCAAACAAGTCATTAAAATCATCATTTTCATGGGAAAATTTCTTGATTTTCACTTGAGTCATGAAATTGAATACAACTTGGTTTAGGTCATATTTCCTACTAGAAATTTTAAACAAAATCAAACATTGGATTTCATTTATTTCTAACCCTACATGTTTGAAATTTTCTAATGCATAGACACCACAATAAATAGGAAAAGTGGGCCATGAATCTTTCTTTGCTTCTTTTAAAACCTTGGTCAATCCATGACCTACAGTCTGATAGGAAAATTCTCTTGCAATAAGTTTATCTGGAACATATAATGGTAGGACACGTGGTCGAGCTAAGCTCCAAAAAAAATTGACATAAGTGAAAAATTATTCTCCAAACCATTTTCCAATGGAGGTGAAGTCTTCTTGAGCTTCTTTTGACAATCTAGGGGCCCTTTCATCAAACACATCTTGAAATAGTGGGAGCATAACTCCATGAAAAATGTTGTAGAAATAAATTTCATATTTTGATTCCCATAGTATACTATGATAAATATGAGTGGGAGTAGGGTCTTGGGTAGTCCATTGCCAACCCATGGTCAAAAAATCTGATGTAAAACACACTGCTTCCATAATGTAGGCAATCATATAAAATGGGGGAAGGATTTTAGATGAAAAGGAACAATTATTTCTATATTCAAGAATCTGGGTAGAAATATTATTGGACAAAATGGTTCCCAAATCCATGATACAAGAGTCTTTAAGAGCATCCATAAGGGGAACTCATTCAATGGAAAATTTAGTGGTATTGGGTTGGCCGAATAGTCTAGACATCATAGTAGAATATAATAGTAGGGACCATCAAGAGAAGCAGTGGAATACATACCCTCATAATCATGTTTATGCTTGCTAGGGTTTCTCCTCCATTGCTTTATGGGGTCCGACTGTAGCTTATTATCCTTTGCGAATTTTTCTATGAGATATTTATCATACACCTTCTCAGGGTCTTGAATGCGGTACATTTTCTTCAAATCGTCAAATCTGAACTACCCTATCATTGTACCTCTGATTGTTAGGAAATTACTATCTCTGTTTTTGAGGATGTCAATAATCCATTTCACCATATATGTATATGGTAAAATCTTGGGACGTGTGTTGGATTGAAGGGTCCTGACCCAGGTTTGGAGGTTAAGGTTTGCCAACAAACCCCTATACTACTGGCCCTTTCGGCAGTGACCTGCTTGCACAGGCCAAAGTCTCACCCAAAGCAGTATGGGTGGGTGGTGGAACCAAGTTTCTACACCTTGAGAGAGAGAGCAGGTAAGTCGAACTGTTCGACAACTATCAGATCTACGCAGTTAGAGTTCGTTCGCAGGTTTTCAATGATTAACCAGAGTACAATTTTACTAGATTTATATAACAGGCTCGCATCCACGTGCAAACAACCAAGTATAAGCATAAACAATATATTCGCAGCAGACTTAATTAGATTGCAAATACAATTATCATAACACAGATAATTCGCAACTCATAAACACATATCATTTGTAGCTCGTAACAAAATCACATATAATTCAAGTCCTCAATAACCATAAACAGATAGATCAAATAGCATCACATATCCACAGTACTTCACATATATTACTTATCAAAAAGTCTCTTACATACCCCCAAAACCCACCTGTGCACACAGCCAGCACAATACGCACACAGCCAGACAAAGGATCTCTGCGCACATAGAAAGCAGGAGTCCTAACCCAATAACCCAATCCAAGATCTAACAGTTCACACTTAGCATCAATATCTATTAATTCCTCCCCATTGAATAAAAAAGGTTCAACTATTTATAGTACTTTAGCCTACGCATCCAATGGTCTGGACACTGTGGTTTGCGGACTCTTGGTCTACCCTTGGCTCACTTACAATGTATTAGGGGCTTTGACCTGCCCCAAAACCCCTGCACTAGACTAAATATAATAAAAAATATACAAAATGGACCAGATTCGCAGCTTGCAGCAGACCCTATTCCAACAGTCCCCTAACACAATCTTATGACTCGTCCCGAGTCACTCTGGTGGTGGGGCCTTCACATGCGCGCACAATGCATTGATGACTGCGACTAGTGGGGGAAACACTTCTAGGCTCTGATTAGCAGCGCTCTGTGCAATGTCCACGAGATTTTGTGATGTTGGTCCTTCTGTCGCGGTGGTGACGCTCTCTAGTTTCTGATTTAGTTTCTTAACAACAACATCGACATCTTGTGATAGTTGTAGGGATGCGATAGTCAAAGGCTTCAAGCATTGTCTGAGGATGTCCTTCTTATGCCAGAGTTCCTCAATATCATCTTGGAGGGAGTTGCTGGTACTTAAACAGGCCAGACGCTGTGTAGGGACCAAAGTGGGTAAGGTAGCCCCAATCTGCTCAAAAGCTTCCTCCTTTTGCCACAATTCCTGACTAATTTTTCGGAGGATCGGATCTTGCTGGACTTTGGCCCATAACTGCAGGTGTTAGCCCCTTATAAATTTTTTGACGAGCAAGCAAGGGGCTAGTTTGTTCTGTAAGCCTGCAAGGAATGCATTTCCCTTGAAAACACATCATCCTTGCAGCCTTTTCAAGTTCCCTGCCTTGTAACTATTTCCCTCTGCTGATTTAAGTCAATAAGCCTTGCTGATAAAGAATTATGCTCCAAAAGGTTTTATTTCTCCCCTTGTATCCCTGCATTGTTCCCCCATTTTATCCTTTTTTTTCCCCTTCTTCTAAATCCCCTTTTGATCCCCCTAATATCCCCATCAACCTCCTAATATCCCCATCAACCTCCTAAATTCATCCAAGATCTCCATAAAGTCCCACCCTTACCCTTGGTTTCCTCAAAATTCCCCTCTGCCTCTCCATCGTTACCCTCCTTAAGCCTCAAAATGCATTAAAAGGGTTAAAAACCCACTTTCGGACCATATAATAGGCCTCAACCCCTTCTCTGCTAGCCCCTGCACCTTTTCCTCCCACAGAACCCAGTGCTGTGACCGAGCACTAGCCCCGAAGGCGCTGGTCCCATATGTTTATCGGGCACTTTCTCCACCGTTGATCCATATAGATCGAACGATGACTGTTTAAACACACGACACTCGTGATTCACCCGTTCAAACCACTAATTGCGCCATCGCCGTCCATTCACCTCCAGATCAACGGTTTGGAGTGTATCCGCCTCTATGGTTCTTGCCGCGCACCATACCATAAACAGCCTGGTTTTCATCGCACCACTAATGGGGGTCGGGTGGTATTTTTCCATTGACTAGCGATTCCATACATCGCTCGACACTTGTCTCCTGTACGACGGCAAAACCGCCCTCCAATCGCGCGCTAATATTTGGCATGGGACACGCAGCGATATTCATACGAGCCATTAGATCTGCCTTTGCCCATCCAACGGTCATAGCTCGACAGAGTTGCGCGGGTTTTAATCCACGATTGCCGTACCCCTGGCCCACCGTTCCACTGCCCTCCGCCGTGTTTCCCATCGTCGATCTCCTCTCAGATCCGACGGTCCAGAATCGTCTTCCCGTTGTTGGCTCTTTCGTCGCCACCCGATCGTGCCACGTCACCTCCACGTGTACCCTCCATACCTCCGCCATCTCATTACATAAATTCGTTCAAAGGTCGATGTTTATAAAGTTTTCGCGTGTATTGTTCTGCATTCTGCCAACCCGTGCCACCTCTGTTCGCCACCATTCCACGACTTTTTCCGCCATTTCTCCGCAGTTCCACTGTCATCCACATCATCCACCCCCATCCATGGATTTCATAACTGGTTTTGAGTTTTTGCAGGGTTATTAGAGGCGCAGAAATGCCATGGTTCTCATGTACCACTTCAACGGCGTGCTGCATAGACAGAATCAAATCTGAAAGCTGGTACTACAATAGAAATACCTGAAAATGGTAGCGGCGTCATGAATATTATCCAAGGACAGTTTAATCTTCACAAGAAATCTATTCGGTGTTGTTAAAGCCTGGATTTTGTAGGTCAAGACATTTATGAGGCCGTGGAGAAAGACCAGCTTATGATCAAAGATTTCATCATTCAGTATTGAGGGTTTTGAGTTTTAATACCGCAGTTTAGAGGCAAAGCACCAGATCAATGATCCCATAGATTATGCAAAGGTACAACACGCAAAAATCAATGCATATGAGGGGTTTATTCAGAAGCATAATGTTTTTCACTCCATGAAGGATAGAGCGCCCATGCAACATTCAATCTATGCCGTGTTTTGGAGAGATTTTCTACCCTGAAACAACCCCAGTACTATCAGAGCATTTACTTCATCAGTATGGCAGATTTATTTATCATTTCTTTATCTTTTGTTTATTCACCAATAGCACCACACAGTAGTGCAGTCAGAACACATCAAAGTCATCTCAGAGTAATCCCTAGTCTGAAGAAGATCATTCAAAGAACACCAGAGATTAATGCACAAGATTTATACATAATGGGCTTCGGCCCTCTTTCTTTTCAGAAGTTTAATACTGCATTTAGTTCTCCACCTACCTCCTCTGCTCCTCCGAAGCTATAAATTCATGAAGAAATCATTGTAATGGTTGTTGATCAGTTATCAGAAGATTGCAAGTAGTTTATGTTGAGACACAGTCTCTGTGTAAAGTAGTAAGATAGGTGGAAGGGAATGTTTTCAGACTGAGTATTCAGCTATTGGCAAGGTTGTACTTGACTGGTATTGTTATTTAATATGACAATCACATTTCTTTGGATCCCGATCTGAAGCAACGGTGATGTTTTCCTATCTCTGTGTTTAATTCATTTCATTTCGTTTCTACTGGCTTGCATCAGAATATTGGCTTAGGATTTACCCTTGTTAGGTACCCTATGTTTCTGCTCTCCTTGTTGTTTATGTTTCTCTTCTGAATGTATCATCTGAGAAATGATTTCAGTTGGTTTGACCAGTGTAGTGGATGTTATTTCCTGCTCTCTGATGTATGAATTGAATGAATTCAGTTCTTAGATTTTTCTTGTTATATATTTAGTCGGAAGATTTGGGAACACTGGGGATTAGGGTTAGCCCTGTCCACTAGGATCCTTGTACGACCAGCTGATCTTTAAATTTGTGATCTGAATCTGTGTTGTCTCCTCCCCTCCTACTTTCCATGTCACACAATCATCTTGAAGATCCTATGTTTCAGATGACTAGCCCAATTGAAAGCCTACCTATTAAGTAGCAAGCAAATCCTTTCCTAACTCCATTGCCCAATGGTTCTGAATATTTCTTGGAATACTTTGCCTCTGCCTTATATCTCTTTGCTTGTTCTTGCCTTACACTAAATCCTTATTTCCTGATAACCAGCAACCAAATCAAACAAACAAACCCTATACCTATAACTAGCCTAACATCATAATATTTGAGCTTCACAGACATAAAACCTTTGATCATATAGAGAGATCCCTCTCTGGACCCAAGAGGGCTAGATCCTGAGGTCTAAAAGTGTTTTTGATGTTGTATCATCTTTTGGTCTTGCTAATTTGGCCAAAACATGGGAACCCCAACATAATGGTGACTCCGCTGGGGAACGAACCCAGAATCTCTGGTTAGGTTGGCAGTTAAACATTCCTATTCTCACATCAACCTCTACACCATTTTTTGTGTTTTCCCATACTCTTGGACGGAGTCTGGAAAGGGCCAGGTAGCCTCCGGATCTCACACTCTTTCAGAGGTGACATATCTGGTAAATGCCCTCCCAGTCAATCTCTGGTTAGAGTTTGCTGTGTTTGAAGATATCCTTGAAAAGGGACATCTCAAGAGCACTGTGGTGGACAATGTACCCTCCAAAAAACATCCTAAACCCTCCACCTGGCGACTCCAATATTCCATAAACGTTTCAAAGACTCCACTGGTGATCAGTAGGCCTGCTGATTATGTTGGTGCACATTAGACTCCACTAGAAGACCAGCCTCCTTAACAACATCACCACGGTAAAAGCAACGAGTAGGGTTAGGCTGCTTGATCAGAAAACAACATTCTGGCTTCTAGAACCATTCATACAAGAGCTTACCCTAATCCAAACCCACCTGAAATAGTTGACGACCCCGAGAGCATCCTCAAGGGAGCTCCTACACTCGAAGGATCAACTGTTTCCAGTCACATCTATAGAGCTAATTTCGCACCAGAAGATCTTACAGCTCTATCACACTTTCACCTTGACCTAGACCTACCTAACAGCTTATCTAGAACTAGGTCATTCAGTAGCTTAGACCAGCCAGACCCTGAGCTTCCTAATTCACCACAGCAAAGTGGTAGACACCTTGGGAATAGACAGACCTCTCCATCTACACCTCCTGATATACACTTCATACAAAACTTGGGGCTCAGTCACCCTAGGTCTGCTTATCAGTCTTATGTTGGTCATAACATCCCTGTCATCCATATACTTGCTGCCCAAGCCCCTTTACCTCATCAAAACATCATCATGGCAGCCTGGTATGCCCCTTTGGTTTTACCTCAACCTCTAGTACCCTTACCAAATGATTATCAGTCAAATATCCCACACTTCACTGCAAAGGAGTCCATCACAGCCCAGCAACACGTAGACAAGATGGAAGATTCTTTTGACTACATGGAAATAGATGATGATACAGTCAAAATGAGAATCTTTGCCCAGAGCTTAGGGGGTGATGTGAAGAAATGGTTTAAGCGCCTACCTCCAGGTAGCATCAATGATGTTTCGGGCTTATATCAGACTTTCATAAACAAATGGGAAACTAGGGAAAATCCTCACCAACTCCTAGCAGAATACATGACCCTTAAAAGAAATGTAGGAGAGAGTGTTCACGATTACACAACAACGTTCAACAACATTTATAATGCTCTCCCTCCACATATGAAACCTCCACAAGGCATGGCCCTAGCAAAATATCCTGAAGGCTTTGATGATGATATGGCCTATGAGCTTAGGGATAAGGAATACAACACGTTGGAAGACATGCAGAAAGGAGCAATGAACATAGAGGCAAACCTGATTGAGAAAAGAGCAAGACTGAGATATGAGAAGAGGGTAACATATAGAGATGACAATGTAGCTTCCAAATCTGATCAAAATTATGATAAGTTGTCTAAAAATGTGGAAAGGTTGCAACAAACGATGGAGAAAATGGTTGTCACGGTCAGTAACCAAAATAAAAACCAAAACCAGAATCAGAACTTTAGAAGAAACAATAACACTCCCAACAGACAAAGAGAATCAGATCAACAAGTTATTCCCCCATTCCAAGAGAACTTCCTGGATGAAGATGAGGGAATCATAGAAGAGTCTAAGGGAAACACAATAAACATGTTTGAAATAGAAGATTCAATCCATAACTGTTACTCAAAAGAAGATCAACCCTCACCCTCTGGTTGGGACGAGGAATGGTTGGAATCTGAAGATTACAGATTAGGATTTGAAAATTCCATGCTGCAGGTCAGAGATCAATACGAAATTAGAAGCAAGAAGAGCCAAGACAATTCCAAAGCCAAGGCTTCTGAGGTAACCATCAAGAAGAGACCTGAGAAATCTTCTAAAACATCAGCTGAGAGTTCTGGGAAAAACAAAGAAAAAGACAACCAAAAGAGTGATAAACAAAACCAACCAGCTAGCAACACTAGCACTACAGTTAGTGCTCCTGATAAAACTGTCACAAACACTGTACATAATGAGAATCAGCCCGCTGATTTAGCCACTAAAGCAGTGGAAAATAGAACATAGATGAGTATCCCAAAGGGTCAATCCACTTTCAACTTGGAAAGTGAGATTGCAAGAATTAAAATCTCTGTCCCACTTTCGGAGCTGGCCATTCAGGATGTATATAAAGGCCATATTTTGAAAGATTTGAACCTAAGTGAGAGTGGGGACACTATAAATCTGAATGACGATCAGCCTGCCCTTCTGTTTGGACCCAAGATAGAGGGGAAGTTTCAAGAGGGGGTAGTTCCACCTTTCTATATCAGTCTCAACATTCATGACAAGATCCTGCACAATGCAATGTATGATTTTGGAGCATCTCACAACCTAATGCCTAAGGTAGTTATGGAAAGACTAGGTCTAGAGATAACCAGACCCTACAAAGATTTATACTCTTTCGACTCTAGCAGAGTAAAGTGCCTAGGCCTGATCAAAGACTTGTGTGTGAGCTTAACTCAAATCCCAGCTAAATGCATGGTCATGGATGTTGTGGTGGCAGATGTGCCACCCAAGTATGGCATGCTACTATCAAGATCATGGGGAGCCAAGTTGCAGGGTACAATGCAGATGGATGGCTCATATGCCACAATCCAAATCTTTGGCCAACTTAGAAAACTGTATAGGGAGACATAGATGAAATTCCTAGTCAGTAGCCCCGAAAAACCAAATAATTCACCTATTTATTCTGTGCATATAGACCTTGACTCCTTCATCTTTTGCAACGGTGAATCCTTAGAAGGGTCGGGTCCCCAAAACAGAAACAAAAACGGAGAGGCAGAGGCCATGGACTTTAACATAATGGCTGCTATGGAATTAGAAGAAAACAAATATGAAAACTGCAACGAAACCTGTAGGATATGCGGTGGAGACCTAACTCCGAGTAAACAAGAAACAGAGCATAAACAACCATCTAGCCAGATCCCTGAAACTCATACATTTCACGAGGAACAAAATGACCCACAGCCCAGTACGGACCCTATAGAGAAATATAATGGAAAACCCAGCTGTAAGGGAGAAAAAAATGATAATCATGAGAAGATCCCCTTATGGGAAATGAGCTTTGACGGGTCCTGTACTAAAAGGACTGCGGGGGCAGGGGTATGGTTACACAACACAGAAAATGACTATGCTGAGAGCCACGCCTGTAGTCTGCATTTCAAATGCACAAACAATGTTGCTGAATACGAGGCTCTAATCCTGGGTCTAAATCTGCTGAAGAAAATAGGGGCCCGTAGGATAGCCGTAAGGGGAGACTCAGAGTTAGTAATTAAACAGGTGAACGGAGAATACATAGCCAAGCATCCTAGGCTAAGGGTGTATAGGAACGACGCTGAGGACATATTGAAAACGTTTGTTAAATACAACTTAGTGTTCGTTCCTAGGGGTCAAAATGTCATTGCAAACGGATTAGCTTGCCTAGCTAGTTCCTACCGCAAGATTCCCAGTGACCAACAGATCACCATCCAGACCAAATTCAGACCTGCTGTGCTAGACAACGAAAAATATTGGCAGGTCTTTGAAGGCGATAAACAGATTGAAGATTTCCTAGTAGGCAGAAACAAGTTTGAGTTTACTGATTTAGACTCTAAATCTGACAGTGGCTGCCTAAGTGAAGAATCCTCAGATGAGGAAGAAACACCCTGTAACATAGAAATAAACTCTTTAGATGAACATACTAGAAATCTAGAAGGAAAATGTGAAAACACAGATAGTGAAGAAATGGAGGTACTACAGGCCAAAGATAAGAATATACCCAGAGGCCTGGCACCCTTAGAGGATCTCTTTGATTTTGATGATGTGGAAAAAGAGCCCACTATAGAACATGCAGACTCTGATATGGAAGAATGCAACATAGGCACTGAAGATAAGCCCAAAATGATTAAACTGGCTAAGTCTTTACCTGTGGACATGAAGAAGAAATACATTGACCTTTTCAAGGAATTCATTGATGTGTTTGCATGGAGCTATGAGGAATTAAAGGCCTATGACACAAATATCATTCAACATAAGATACCCTCGAAATAAAATCAGAAGCCCTTTAGGAAAAAACTTCGCAGAATCAATCCTAAACAATTTCTTGCAGTAGAGAAAGAGATTAAGAAGATGTACGAAGCAGGTATAATTGTGCCTGTAAGGTTCTCTGATTGGGTATCAAACTTAGTGGCTGTAAGGAAGAAAACAGGGGAAATCAAATTGTGTATACATTTCAGGAATCTCAATAGAGCCTCACTCAAGGACAATTACCCTTTGCCAAAAATGGAACATATTCTTCAGAGGGTAGTAGGCTCTAAAAGGATTTCCCTGCTGGATGGTTTCTCCGGTTATAACCAAGTCTTAGTAATCCCAGAAGATCAACTCAAGACAGCCTTTACCACTCCATGGGGTACCTTCATGTATGTGAAGATGCCTTTTGGATTGATGAACGCTGGAGCCACCTTCCAAAGAGCAATGGACATATCATTTTTAGATGAGATAGGGCACTTCATTGTTATCTACTTAGATGACATAACAGTATTTTCCAAGACCGAAGAAGAACACCTGAAACATCTGAGGAAAGTATTTAAAAAATGTTGAAGGTTTAGTCTGTCTTTGAATCCCAAAAAGACTGTTTTTGGGCTACAGGAGGGTAAACTCCTTGGCCACATTATATCCAAAAAGGGAATCAGGATAGACCCACAACAAGTTGAGGGAATACTACAGATCACACACCCAAGAAACATCAAGGAACTACAATCCTTCATTGGGAAGATAAACTTCCCCGTTGTGGTAAAAACACAACCCTCCCATTTTTGACTTGTTCACTTCAAATAATGGAGACCCTTTCTATAAAATTTTGGCTAAGCACCTTTTAAGATTTTATTTAGCTGATTATCCTACGCTTTTGTTAATTTTTCATTTTCTTTGGATTCTTGTTTTGATTGCTTTGTTAGAATCGATTTTTTATAAGCCTCCCATTGACGCTTGTTTCGCCTCATTTGGTCAACTGGTTTGAAAATGACACTCCTTTGAAGTCCCATCATTTATCTAGTCTGGTTAAAAATGTTATTTTTATTCTTTTTATTTATTTTCGGAGTGGCTGTAGTTTAGAAAATTTCATAACTAAACTAAACATCATCAAAATAAAACCAAAATAAAAAAATAAAAAACTGATATTTAACATTAAATTTTAAACATTAATTAAATTAATTATTATAATAAAATATAATTAATTTAATTAAAATTAAAACTTAATATTAAAAAAATATATAAAAAATAAAATTTACATCGCATATCGCAATATCGCAATATTGCAATATCGGAACACATCGCAATTTTTATATAATGCACATTTGACAAAATGCGATATTGCGATAAGGCGATATGCGATGTGTTAAAAGTTTTTAATATAAAGTTTTTGTTTTCCCCTTATGCCTCCCGTACCTCCACCTCACTCACCCTCACGTCACCCTCACCTCACACTCCACTCACCTTATCCCTCCACAAACTCATATGACATAAGACATATGTTTTAAGATTTCAATGATACGTATGGGTAAGGGAATTAATGGTAGTGGAGTGTGACATATGTTAGTTTAATATTAATGATAATGGAGTGTAGATAGGTTAGTTTATTGTTTTTAATAGTTTAAAATATTTATATTATATTAATTAAATTAATTAATATATAATATTTAATTAATTTAATTAAAATAAAATTTAAATATTATTTAGATTATTACTAATTATTTATAAATAGTTTAGTATTAATTAGTTTATAAATAATTAATTATATCAATTAATTAGATTAATTTGTTAATTATATTAGTTAATAACAGATTATGAAATGATTAGTTTAGTTCATAATTAACAATTAATTTAGAATTAATTATTAGATAATTAGAATCTAATTTAGGATTAAAATTCTAATTAAAAATTCTGATTTTTAGCCCAGCAAACAGAGTTTCCAGATTTATGCCAGATTTGACTCATTAACTTTGGAGGCTCATAGAATGAGTTTTACTTGGCCAAATGAGGCCCAGGATGGCTCATTGGAAAGATAAAATCAAGGAGAACATTTCTGAGGAGGTTCCACTAATAGATTTGGTCATTAATTGGGTCAAAAATCATGCAGAAAATCAAGCTCCGAATTTCTAAAGCAAAATCAATTTTCTGATTTATTTTCTGCATTTTCATTTGTCCAAGCCTCTTCTAATTGTAGATTCGCTCATCAATGATATCTTTGGCCAATTAAACTATCCTAGGCATCAATAGAGAGCTTATATTTTATTTTCAATGATTTATTTAAATTAAATTTGATTGGATTTGTTTTAATGCCAGAAATGGTATTTTGATTTTATTGTTACATTTTAATTCATTTTGATTTCTTTTTGCAGGAACACAGTAGAAGATATATGGAGAAAAAGACTTCAATCAATGAGAATGCTCCAGCAATTAAAAGATTGGAATTTTCTAGCAAATAAAAGTGATTGGGCAGATTTTCTTCAACAAATTTTCATCTCAAGAATTCCTTTGCAAATATTATAAATAGAGGATTGCAGAATGGAATAGAGGTTGCTCTCCTCTACAATTCCAGACTTCTAAAAGCATTTCTGTAATAGGGATTTAGAGTTGTAGATGGGGAGGAGAGAAAATTTCAGATCTGAACATTAATGAGGGTTTATTCTTTATATCTTGAATTATGCATGATGGGCAGAGTTTGCATTTCTGCAGCTCTAGTCTTGAAAGCAGAAATTCAAGTAATGTAAAGTACTGTTAGAGACCAGGATTAGAGAAGCAGATTCAATTAACTGGTATTTTTGGCATTTTTGTATCAAATACCAGTTTCATTTTTATGTTAATAAAATTGTTGTTTCATTTTATTCATGTTTTGGCATTTCTGTTGATATGGATAATTTGTCTCAAATTGTTAAGTATCTCTGCTCTTATGAATTAAACTCTGATTTCTAAATAACCATTACTCAGAAATTTATCTTATAACACCGATTTATTAAATAGTAATGTGTTGTGAATATTCCTCCACATGTTATTGTTTAACTAGAGCACACCTGGTGATGCCCCAAAATCTCAACAGAACACATCCTATGTGTAATATTCCTAATTTGCGACAGCAAATTGGAATATTCTATTTTGTTTATTTTGCCGTCTATAGTTTATAAATAAATAAAAAGTGAGTAAAGAGGGTCTAAACTCACTTAAATGAAATAATACATCCACCTAGTAGCACAACGTTGTGACTTAAGTGGGAGTCAAGGGGGGACCCAACACCACGTGGAGGAGGGGGCCTATGTACACTCTAGAAGTTTCTCCAAGCTTCTACGCAGATAAGGATGAGAATGTGGATAAGGATGAGGATGTGGAGGAGAGAGAGGCTACGTTGGAGTTTGGAGGGAAACCAGCAACGCATAAAGATGGAGGAGTGTAACGCCCACGAGTTGTTGTGACTAGGGTGAGTCGTGCGCCCTCACGCGAGCTCTGTGATTCGGTGGAATGGGCGCGCGCCACGGTGAAGCGCGCCCTATGACGTCTCGGCGAAGTAGGCAGAAGCGGTTGGAGATGGTTAGCGGCAGACGACCCGATTCTGAACACGGGCGCGGCGACGGCGCGACACACAACGAAACGACGGGTGTTCGCTGGGCGAAGGCGCCTGGTAGCGACGTGAGGTCGCTGCGAGTCGGGCGACGCCCCACCCCGACACGACGTTTCGTGGGCGACGACGTATTGAGCGGGTCGGCTCGGGTCGGCCGAGCGACCAACTCTTCAACGACAAACGCGTATATATGTGAAATATTGGAAACGACAGTCAACCAACGACGAAAGGCCATTCGCTGCTATGACAAAGACTTCTGATTGTGCGACGGATGCGCCGCCGTGTCGGGCGATCCAACGGAGAGACAGGCACGACGAGACTTGGACGCGGTGAAGCAGTGCCATTTATATGCTGACATTCGCGTTCAGCAGAGCGCAGGCAAGGTGCGACGGCGGTCAATGACGCACTACAACGTACTGGGTAACGGTGGCGCGCGGTTCTGAGCGATGATGGACGAACACGGCGTCGGGTCCG